>VYZS01002013.1:33806-46459 GCA_013400695.1 Neodrepanis coruscans | reverse complement strand
GGAAAGGAGGAGGAGGAGGAGGAGGTCACAGGGCGTGAAGCGCGGGGCAGGTTGTGTTTTGTTCTGTTCTGGTGCGAGACCGACCTTCCCCTGGGTGCTGCGAACTCATAACTCTGTTATAAATCTCTGTTATAAATGTGCACAAATGTCTCTTTTTCTTTCCTAATCTTTTCCCCCCTCTATTCTTTTTTTTCCCCCATCAATTCTTTTTTTTTTCATGTAACTTAAGGCTATTTAGTAGTAGTATATTTAGTAATTTTTTATTTAGTAATATTAGTAAAATTAGTAATACTTGTGATTGTTTTTAATGGAAATACCGTGTTTTGCAGCTTCAGGACCCCCTTGTGCATAAAAACGTTCATGGCACTTGCTCAGAGTCTTGTTTTTGTTTTTCTGCTTCAATTGTAGCAACTTAATGACAATTTCACACCTTGAAATTGTTGTCCTAAACTCAAAACATTTACAAAGCACAAAGTGTGAGAACTACAAAACATGAACCTCCCCCACAGACTGACAGAACCACTCCCATGAAATTAAACCGAGTTTAGGCACAATTGGGTAAAATGAAGGATTTGAAGGTAAGATTTGGATAAGAATCAGTGACAGTGTCAATCACTGTCAGCCTGAGCATTTTGGAGTCATAACAAGCCCTGATTTCCTTAGGTGTGTTATTTTTAAAGCTCCTAATCATTGTAGTGTCAAGTCCAGATTTCTCAGTTTAAGTAAATGCTGCGGGGAAGGAATAATTTTTGAACAAGTTTGCAATAAAAACACGAATTTTATAGTTTGTGCTCTGTGCTGTGCAGACCTTGAAGCATCAGGACTTGCATAATCACCAGTTTATAAAATAAATTGAGTGTTTTAATTACTCCAATGAAGTGGATGAAGAGGAAAACAGACCATTCCAATAAAAGGCACTTGGTGAGGATATAAAATTTTATGGGACATACAGACTTTATGGAATTTGCTTCCAAATATTAAAGTGCTGTGGCTGCTTTTCAGAAATAGGTGCCTGACCCAGTGCAGGCATTTCTGCAGCTGCTCTGAGTCACAGCATTGGTTCTGTCTGAGGCTCAGTTTTAATTCCAGAGCTTTTGGCTCTGCTGAAATGCCTCCCCAGGAAATCTGCTGTTCCTCAGGGTTGTTCTCTTTTTCCTGCCTGTAAAGCCACAATCCTCCCTGCAGACAGTGGGGAGTTGCCACTCCTTGTATGATTTTTGTTTCAGCTCTGCCTCAATCATTATCGTTCTGGTATCACCACACCGTTCTGGTGTCCATATGCACCATAAAGAAACCAGAACTTATTTATTTATTTATTTATTTATTTATTTATTTATTTATTTATTTGTTATTAATGGGGGAGTTTATTGACAATTTTCCGACTATTTTCAGCATCCAAAATAAATTCTGGAGTCTCAGATTTGTTTTTCTGTGAAAGAAAATAAACAAGCATTTGTAAATTGTTTAAATCCCTCCTTGCTGTGAAAAAGCAGGATATTCTGACTGCAGAGCTGTGAATTTTTTCCTCTGACTTCGTCCTGTTTCTTTTCAGAACATGCTTGAAGAGCTGTTAATTCACAAACCAGATGATCCCATTGAGTTCATGATAAACCACTTAAAGCAGAACAACGAAGATGGTAAGTGGAAGTGGAGACACCAAACAGTCCCTGGTTTGTAAACAGCTGTTGGAAACTGCTGCACTTGGCAGGTGATGGATAAAACTTCTCAGGCTGTGTCTTGAGGAGGGGGGAACAAACAAAAAAGCATTTTGAAATAGTTATAGGCAAGATGCTTTTAATTTCTCTTTTTTTTTTTAAGTGGGTAATCTAATAAAAAATGCACTTTAACAGTTATAACAATGAAACCCTCTAAGGGAATAACAAAGAGTTCTGGTGTATCAATTATTAATGTGTTCTGTGCCCCATCTGATATTTCCTGTTGTCTTTAAGCTCACTAATTACTCCTTTTGTCAGGTGTAAATTTGGTTTCCTATTCTACCTGGGCTGGCAGATTCTCTGGGTTTTGATTAGTTGGTTACTGGCTGCTGTTAATGAGTTCCACTGCTCAGTGGCACCTCAGCTGAAGGAACAGGGAGTTGTGTCTCCTCCTCTGTGGAACAAAACCTGGGAAATTGAATAGGAAGCCTGTATTCTGCACAACAAAAGCATGTAGCCTCAATCAAATTATTTGATTTACAAACTGTTCACCCTTAGGCAGATTCTATTTGGATATGCACAAGTGAACTCTAATTTTTGTTCTGCATGAGCTGTCAGGGAGAGCTGGTGTCACGTTGCTTTGATGTTTCTTTAAAACCAGAGTAAACCATTATGAAAGTTCTGCTGCAGCATCAATGAAATCATTTTCACTGGAGGTGCTGGGAGCAATGAGTGGTGCTGAGCAGGTGGGTGTTGATTGAAATGCTGATAAATATATTTAAAAAAAAAAATCAAATCCTGCAAATTGTGCCCTGCCTTTTCTGTTGCAGGCAGCTTGAGGAATCAATCAGCTTTATAGACCCATGGAAAATATATGGAAGAATTTCATGCAGTTTGATAGAAGGCTGATAAAATTCCTCCATAGTGTTATTTGAACAGAATTAGGCAGGTTTCCATCCCATGACTCCAGAGCTTACAGGCTAAAGACAGAACTACAGCAGCTGTTTGTCACAGGAAAAATGCTCCCTGCCTTTGGGCTGGAAAAACCTCTTAAGGAAGGAGAGGGACTCCAATTAAAATTAAAGCCTAAATGTTGTTTTAAGAATAAATTATATGGAAAATAATGTAAGAGAAATGTGTAGCAGAGTTGCCTTTACTTTTTGATCATGGTGGAAGGTGCTGACTATTTAGAAGAAAAAAAACCCCTTATTAGAGCCATCAGTAAAGTGATGAATTTTCATGATCTTGCCTTGCCAGACAGTTGTAGCCCTAGAGAAAATTTCAAACAGAGATGTGTGGAAAAGAAGCATTGCCTCTATCCCAGGTGTGGAGTTAGAAAACCTTTTTAATTAATAATAGGATCTAAAGCACTTTTAAAAATATAAACAAGCCTAATGATGATTATGGCTTACAACTGCCTTGAAAATCCTGTAGGTCAAATGTGTGGCAAAGTGTTTGTGCTCAGGGCTCTGTACTGTTGTTCTTTCATGTGTTCCTTCCAAAAACCTTAAAGAGCCAAATGAAGACTGATAATTCTTTCATATTCTAAGATTCAAGTTCTCTACACAGTACCTTGGTTTGTGCTAATGGAAAAAAAAAAAAGCTTCCAGGATCCAAGAGGCATTTTCTGTGAGTTCCTCCTTTGCAGCCAAACCTCTGAAGGAATGTTAAAAAGTTCTGCAAGGATGTTCAGTGTGTACCTTGTGCTTCTCCTGTTTGACAAAAGGTTTCTCTTACAAGCTGAACAAATTTGGTTGCATTAGTATTAATCATCAAACCTTTTGGATTTAAATGGAACTCAGTGAGTCCAGCTGTTGTTTTGCATCATTCCATGATTAATGTTGTTATTGCTGAAATCACTGTTGATTGTTAAGATTGTAAATCCTGTACCTAAACACAGAATGAAATAGGATTTGTTACTGAAGGAAAAGGCATTTTCCAGAATTTCCTGACTTGGTTTAGCTGCTGGTTCAGAGCCCCACCATTAACTAGTGACTATTTGTTGGTTGGAGGGGGTTAAACATGACATCCAGTGGTGTCCTGCTTGTGCCCTGGTGTCATATGTTTAGGGACAAGGCTTTAGAGGAGTCTTACAAGTGTGCAAATGAGTAAATCAGTGAATTACACTGCCCCATCTGCTGCCAGCCAGTAAGCAGAGAGAAAACCAGATTTAGTACAAAGTGAGCATTTACAGTAGCCCTGGGCAATATTAAAGCATGAGATGGTGTATATAATGGTATGTTTCGTTTTTTATCAAACGTTTGTCCAAGAAAGCTGTGTATTAAAGCTTCAATACCTAAGGGCTTTCTTGTGAATTTTAAATCATGCTCCTAGTTAAACCTCAAAAGGATCTGTGGATGGAAAGGTTTTTTGATTTTCTTTGAAGTGGTTTGAAGAAGTTGATTAGTGTTGGCACCCGAGCACTCTTTTATGACGCTGTTTATAAATAATTCCTAAGTACCGGGCTGGAGTTTCAAGGTGTTAGATTTAAAAAAAAAAACCCTAGGATTTAATCACATTACATTTGAAAGAAATTAGGTGATAAAAACAGCTGATGTATCCTTTTAAAGTATTTTTCTACATTGTGTACTAGTTCTGTTGCATTTGCAAGAACCAATAAGGGGGGAGTTGTTCTTAAACCTTCCAAGTCAGATAACTTTGTAAAGATGAATCTGTAATTTGGGTTTCATGTATGTTTAAAAATTGCACCTGCCCAATAACTGTTAAGTGCAGGGAAGGCCTCATAAAAATACATTTCACATCCTTGCCTGTCTGTAACCATCAGACACCATCTCCCTTGGTTATCAAGAGCTGAAGAGGTTTTGGGGTGAGTAGATCCCTCCTGTGCTTTGACCTACGTTACTCCCAGTAAATACCAACCAGTCCCTCCTGGGTTGGGCTGGGCTGGGCTGGTTTGGGCTTTTTCCCCTCTGGTTTAGCAGGGCAAAAACCATCAAAGCTGTTAATATAAAACAACAGCTCAAGGACTTGCAGCCCAAGGTGTATTTGTGGAAGAAGTTCCAAATACTTTCCTAAGAGCTGCTCCATTTTCCTATGTTTGTCCTGCCTCTGATTCATTCCCAACAAAGCTTATGATGGTAATGCCTATTGTGTTGTCTGTGTGCACTGGATTAAGAATTCCTCAGTGCTGGGATGCATTTTTTGCACCTTTCCCCCTCAGGGAAAGGAGAGGGATGTGCAGTAGAGAAACGCAAGGAAAAGAAATGAGGAAAATTATTTTCAATGATGACTAGGAAATGTGAAAGTAGCTGTCAAAAAACAGTAAGAGTGCTTCATTTTGCAGTATCTAAATCCTCTCTGAACCCTGACACAACCTATTTAGGTGAAACTAAAAAGTGAAATAATTTTTCATCATAAAATACGTTAGCTCTGAATCAATGTTTTGGGAATAAAAGTCAAACTCAGGTAAGGAAATGTTTGTATTTTATGCTCTGGTTCACCCACTAAACTGAGTGTTTAAATGGATTGAGATATAGAGATAGAAATATCTCAGTTATCTCCAAATGGCTTAGTTAGTCAGAGTGTTAATCTCATTGACCATGGAGATTAAAGGAAGACCCAGCTGGCACTGATTTACTGCTCCCCCTTTTTGTCCCCAGTGGAGCCCAATCCCAAAGTCTCCATTCAGGCAGCTTTCCATCCAAAATAATTGTTTGATTGTGGCCACACTGATACTGTGCAATGCAAGAGTGGGGAACTGGTTGAGATTTTTGCTGTTCTGCATCCTGACATTCACATATCTTTTTGTTTCACAGCTCCAAGAATTTGTATACTTGGTCCTCCTGCTTCTGGGAAAACTACAGTTGTAAGTAGCCACCTTTCAGTGTGATAACACTGCCCACTTTTTACATTCTTCTGAGCTCAGCACCTGTGAAAATTTCATTCTGGGAAAACAATTTTTGGGATTTAAGTGATAAAAGAGCACAAGGCAAATTGAAGGGTGGAATTCCTGAGGGAGACACAGAGATATTACACTACACGTTAAATGGAAATTTTGAAGTGAGCTCTATGAGAACTCACTTAGGTAGTGTTAGTGATATTGCTGGAATGCAACAGAATTCTGCCTGCCTTGTTTTCCCAACCTTTTAGCAGGACTAATCAGCCTGTGAGAAGTACCATAATTACACATTTGTGGTGTTCTCATGTTGTAGATTGCTGCATTTGCATGGTCAGTTGTCTCATGTGCACTGGCACCACTTAATTGCAAATATCAGAGTTGTATTTGAACCACGGAGAAAGCTGACCACAGAAACTGCAGGTGATGATGGGTAGGGGGGTGTTAGAAAGAATCCTTTCTTCTTTAAATTCTGTGTTATGGTACAGGAGATGAAAACCCCTTTATTCAAAGCTGTAAATTCTTGAACATCTTTATAAGGAACTGCTTAAAGTTGCACATATAGTCTGCATCCTTAAATGTATGGCTTGGAAAACTCTGTCTTTCTGCAGCCTTATGAAAAAAAAATGCTTTCCAAATATTTCAACCTGTATTTTTTTCTTCCCTCAGGCAATGTGGCTTTGTAAACATTTGGATGCCATACGTCTCTCTCAGGAGACTTTGTTATTCAAGGAAACATTAGCACTGACAGAGGAAGCAAAGGCATATAAAGAAAAAGATCAGGTGTGTAAGAGAATATAATAACAGTTGTTCTCATGTCACAGAGCAGGAATTATGTGGCATTCCCATGATTTCCACTGCTATGAGTTGTAAATGTTCTTCTGTCTGTGGTGGTTTGTGCTTGGTTTGTGTCTGTGTGGGTACAGGGTCTTTGAGAGAAGGGTGAGCTCTGCTGGGTAAGATCTGGACAAAAATAAGTGTGTCAGGGCATAGAACAGGGGCAGGAGAGGAGTTAAAGTAATGGTCTTGAAAACATTACCCTTGAAAGGAGCAACAGCACTGGGAGAAGTGAGAAATGCACAATTTAAAGAATGGTTCATTGTATCATTGAACACAGAGTCTTCTATGTGAGCATGTTTGATAATCTCGATAAAATAAGCATTAATCTCTGAGGTCTCCTTTGGTACAAAATGCTCTGGAAAATATGTACACAAAGAACTTTTTTTGATCTGACAGTGCTACTTAGTTGTGCATGCTTGATTTCTCTGTAGCATGACACAAATAACTTACTTGGTGCATTAACTCAAAAGGAGTGTGACAATCCAGTCAGTTCCTGACAGCCCTAGGAGCTCTCAAACTGAGGCAAGAGCAGCTACTCAGATTGTTCAGTTCTACCCAACTCTGGGTACCTGGGTTGCTCCAGACTGGATTTAAAATGGATTTAATGAAGTTTGGAGATGCCTCAAGTAATATACTTGAAGATCTGAGAGGAAAGAGTTCATTGAACTCATGGAACTCACTGGTAAAAGGGTTTGCCTTTGGCAGGGATGATACAGAATTATTCTTACTGAGAATATGTACTTTGAAATCTTCGTTCTAATTATTAAAGATTGTTTTGATAGGTTCATAAATTTATACTTGGAGGGGGAGAATTTAAAACAAAAATTCCCTTTGGTTTAATTACTGTAATTATTAACATATTTCAGACTATACAGATGCACTTTCAAGGGTGTCCTTTTGGGCTTATTTGATTTAAAAAGATGGATGGCGTGGAAGATGAAAGTCAAAAATGTCAAGGCTAATCAGGTAGTGAGGAGGGCCTGAAGAGCAGAGTCTAGGGGTGGTTCAGCACTGTGCAGTTTGCCTTTGGTTCTGATTTTTAGACCCTAGGAGAATGTGTTCACTAAATTATTTTGTTCTTTTACATGAGTTTATTTCTTCAAATGCAAGTCCTAGAACTAGGAGGGAACTCCTTTCTTCCTCTGAATCAATGTAAGCTTTACACTGACTTAAAATGTGGCCAAATTGTCATCACAAGGGCTGTATTTTCCCTTCCTGATCCATGGCTTCTGCCTGAGTCTCCTGTTGCTGTAAGTGACCCCTGGTTCTGCTGAAGCCAGGGGTAAATGACTCCTCCAGCACAAACCATTAGCCCTAATAGGTTTGGAACTCTATTCAGGAACAGAACAATAGCTGTTTACACTACCTCTGATAGGCAGGGCATTAAAAAGTTGTAGTCCTGGCCAAAGCAATTTAATAAGTGGAGAGAAGGAAAAGCAGGAACCAAGGCTGTGGTTTTTGGAAGTCTGGTGTGGAGATCATATGACAGAAATTAATGTGGTTTCACACATCTAAAGTTACTGTGGCTGAATTAACCCCAGAGCCAAAGGTCGGGCAGTTTTAGGTCACTAGGCCAATGTTACTGGATCTGGGCAGGTGCTGCAAGGAGCTCTGCAAATGTTTGTTCACATATTCTTCCATACTTTCCTTTAGCCAAGCTTTCATCTCTTTTGTGTTCTCTCACAGCGAACATTAAAGGATTTGAGTTTTCCTAGCACAAGAATCCATGGAAGGCATATTTAAAATAGGTGATTATTCTCTGAAGCTCATTTTTTTCAGGTTGGACTTGCAATCATCCAGCCACACACACCTGGCCACTTACTAATGAGCACAGCTCAGGTAGTGAATTTTAAATATTGGCTGTTCAAAGCAAAATGTGATCATTCTACGGGTAAAAATACTCCAAAACGAAGTCAAATCTTTCTGGAATATTCAGTAAATTGAAGAACCACGGGCTATCAATAAATATTCCATGAACAGAAATAGAGGCTACATTTTTGGATAAATCATTGCAAATTATTCCCTCATCTCTAGTTATTATAATGTTAATAGGAAGCATCTTCAGGTTTTCCTATAGTGAAGTCTAATGATGAGCTATTGCATGTTTCACTTTTCCTGTTAACTGGATAAAATAAGAAGTTGAAACAACTGTGGTAATTGTGGGTTTATGGGAAGGGTGTGCTTTTAATGCTATACTAAATTGCAGTTAAGGTGTTTGCATACTACTTAATAACTTAGAACTGCTCTAGAGTTGCATCATGTCCCTGTGCTTTTTAAGAAGAATTGTAATAGAAGAGAGAAAACCCAAGGCATCCCAATCTATTCCAGGGAAATGCCACTATGAAGGAACAAATAGGAACTGTTCCAGTCTTGTATATCTGTAAAAGAGCAGCTTTTCATGTGTATTTATCTGAACAAACTAAATCTAAACATTCCTGATTCTCAGAACATTAAACCAAATTTCTTCAAACTTGATTGCTGTGCTCTCCAAGGTGCCAACTTGGAGTCGTCAGAAGTTTTTAGATGTAGCTGTTTTCAGAGCAAACATTTTTGGGAGGTGCAATCTCATCTACCAAGCTCACAATTTATGTGTTTATGAGAGAGAAATTGTAACTGTTGTATATCTGATGTATGTCAGATATAACGATTTCTAGTTGACTAATTAGGCATTCAGCAAGCAGCCCATTGAAAATGGTTTTGTAGGCCACTGCTCAGCAGGAGGAAAACTGCCCAGGAAAAGAGACTGGAATTGAGCCACAAAGAGCAGAGGGAGCTGAAACACTGAAATACCTGGATTTGTGTCCTTGGCTCTTTATGTGGAATAAACCCCACTCAAAAGAGAGGACTAAGAACACCACTGCACTGAAAGAAGTTCGACTAATTTTGGTCTAAATTGGTTTGGCAAGGCTTAGCTGAGCAGACCCCCAGCAGTCTCCAGCCTGTCTTGACATGACACATGAAAGAAGTGAGGAAGACACTGGCTGTTCCTGGGAGCAGCGTGGTGCCCCTTTGGAAGGTGACAGGCTCAAAGGCACAGACCCAGGCTCCAGCAGGGAGGGGCTGCAGGAGGCTCTGACACACCACCCGATGGGACCTGCTGACTTCCAAGGAACGCAGCAATTGCCTTCCCTTTTTCTCTTTTACCTGCTTGAACATTGCCTTATGAATGGCTGATATGGAGAGGCACTGAGAGCTGGGGACAGTGGAGATAAATAAACCAAGCAAACCCTCTGCCTGGCTGGGCCACCTGGTCTCTTTTGTGTCTTCTGGAGTTTCTCCTCCATTGTTCTTCTGTCACATAGCAAACACTGTCTTACAGGACATCTCGAGATATGGACAAAGTGATTGTCACAGAACTGAACAGCACTTCTGAAAATACTGGCAGGTGCAGTTTCCATCCCATTTCACAGTCCTGAGTTTAAAAATAAACTAACCTTAAGTATAAAATAGTTTTAAATGAGCTTTCTGAATGATGACAGTTACTTGAAACTATGAAACAACCCTCCTGAAAATCTGCTGTTCACTCAGTGTCTGAGATCCTGTTTGTCTCACTGACAGCTGGGAAGATCCCTAATGCTGAGCCCACTGACACGTGGAGCAGCTGTGGGTTACACACTTGTGTAAGGACAACTTATGGATTTTGTGTATTAGTGTGTAAAACCTGACCCTGCTTCCATGTTAGTGTGCAAAAAACCCCGTGGATGCTCATGCTCTGTGTTCAGTTTGCCTTTAACACTGGTTTTTGTGCCCTTATTAACTCCTTGTCATTAACTCATGTTAATGACCTGGGACTTACACAGAATTATTTATTTCTTTATTTTTAAGAAGACATCTCACTTCACCTTTAACCAGAATGTGCCTGCATGGTAAAATTCCTTTTGAACTCAATTGTGAATATTCAGCCTTTTTTTTTGTTCTTTCTTTAGAAAATTCCCAACGCGCTTTGGGCCAATCTGATCCAGGAACGTCTGTCAAACGTGGACTGCATCAAACAAGTAAGAATTGCTCCTCAGAGGGCCAGTGGATAAGCACTTACACAGAGTAGTTAGCATTCCTAGTCCTGAGCAGAGCAGGGAATGGGGGCAAATCATCGGGGGCTCCGGAGCCAGTTGCTTTCTTGAACATCAGCGGAGGGAGTTTGGAGCTTTATTAACAGGATAAAGGGGAGGATGAGAGTATGCATATGCTAATCTTCCAGCACAGAGATGATCAAAGGCTGAACAAGCATAGCTTTGTTGATTGCCTGGGGCAACTGGCAGAGATATAGTGGACAAAACAGATAAACAGAAAATATACAAAAATCAATATGTTAAGGTTTTAGCTTGTATTGAGAAAAGGCAGGGGGGAAGAGTAACGTTATTCATTTCGGTTTTATTTATTTCTCACTGTGTTTTATTTTTCTTCCTGTGGCAGGAAAAATTGCATTTGAATATATTATCTTCTAGGTAATAATTAATATGTTCAGTTTGAACTTGCACAAATAAGCAACTGAATAGGTTTGGCTGTATTCATATGTGTGGCTTTTCCCCCCTCCTGTTTGTTCAGCCTTAATCTCTAAGTAGAGACTTTTAACACAGAGAACTTCAGTAGGTTGATGTTGGCTGAATTTAACATCTGGACTCGAGAAAAGCAAAATAATTTTTATGTGTTTCCTTTAAAATCTCAGATGTTGTTATGGTTTATGGAGTCCACCATGAGATTAGTAGAACTTCCTGACCTCACACAGATACTGCCAGGCTCAGAGTTTTATCATAAAATCTGTTGCTTCTCAGCATCATCATCAACATCCACCTTGTCAGTTGAATAAAGCAGGGCTGGTAATTAACATTTCATTGAAGAGTGAAAATTGCTTCCTAAAGCTTCTTAGTACTAGACACTGAAAGAAGGTGGAAATGCTGAAAGCTTCATGTCTTTTGTCTCTGATTTTTGGTGTAGTGTGAAATGATCTGCAGGCTGGATCCTTCCATCCATGTAAAACAAAATCATCTCAGGAGCTTGGCTGTTGCCCTGTAGTTTTTAATTCTGTAGTGCAGAGGTGTTTGCAGCTGTAGAGAAACATCAACAAAAGCAGCAAAAGAAGAACATCAACAAAAGAAGAACTAAAAAAAAAAATAATCTGCACCTGAGTGAAGGTTTGAGGTTTTAGAACTCTGAAAACATGAGTGATTGCCAAAGAACTCTTCATGTGCTTCGGGGCAAAGGCAACTGTCTTAACCTAAGCCACTGGTGGAGGTGCCTTTCAATGGACCTGCCTTGTGTCAGCTGGATCAGATGGTCAGTTCCTGTGTGTGAACTGTGGAAAGGGGAACTTGATCAGGATGGTAATGAATAGCTGGAGATGTGATCCCTTAAATTTCCTACCAGAGAGGTTTGCTAGAGGACAACTGTCTGTCTGTGTCCCATTTCTTGAGAGCACAGAGCTGTAGCCAGGGGCAGTGTAGTACTTAATCTATTTGTTTCTCTATAATAAAGACACACAGGACTAAGGCCCTCCAGTTGGCAGGAGAACCTGTTTAAAAACACACCTGGTGTACTGTCTTGTTCATTTTTGTGGTATTTTGGATTAAAAAGTGTAGCTGTAGAAACCAATATTGTCAACTCTGGATAGACCAGCAAATGAACAGCAAAAAATGACTATAAATGTCAACATTTTTTATGCAAACAGTGCAGAGAGATATCATGGATATACAGCAAGTCAGGTGACTGTATGATTTACTACCTTGTCCTTGGGGCAAGATGTGGAACATCTCTATCTCAAGTGAAACTCCTCCTCCACTGAGTGTGTTTAAAATATCACTAAACCTGTAGAAATGAGAGCAAGTGAGAAGGATGGTAAACCAAGAGAGGAACTGCTTTTCTGACTGTCAGGCTTTGAGTGGTGTCAGACCCCAAACAGCCCCCTCAGCTTAACGCAAACAGCTCCTCTGATTGTGCTTGGAACAGTCAGCAGGTAGGACAGGGAAGGTGGCAGATACCCCTGGGATTTTCAGTAATTTTGGTTAAATATTTTCTCACATGGTAGTTGCTGGGGCAATATGTCCCATAGTTGTGGAGGAGAGCTGTTGGATGGCAGCAGTTGCTATAAACTGGCAAATAGGTGAATAACTCTTCAGTTTAGGGCTTTTATAACAGCTCTAAAACCTGTCCAACGTGCTTAGTTTTTCACATAAGTCTCTTTACCTGATTTAAAAAACCCATATATTTTCAACAGCTAATTTTTGCACTGTTTGTTATGACACAGTTAAAGTGAGTTTTACTATCAGTGAATAATCAAAATCCATTGCTCTCCAAAGGCTGCATCC
>VYZS01002013.1:5084-27037 GCA_013400695.1 Neodrepanis coruscans | reverse complement strand
TTTTTTTTTAAAGAATAATTAGATGTGGAGACTGTCTAGGGGATCATTACTCCTAATTAACTTGGTTATTTACTGCAAATTAAGCATCATTTGTAAGCAGGGTGCTTTGCCTGTAATGTTTGTGCTTTTCAATACACTGGGTTATGGAAAATGTTCAGAATAACTGGAGCACTGCTTGGGTAGCTGATACTTGGGTTTTAGGAAGTTTTGCAGCAAACACATTATTTTCTGTTATGATTTCCCAGGTTGTTTGTGAAGAATTTTTATTGCTCCAGCAAGAGTTAAAAAAGAAAGAGGAGTTCTCTCATAAGTGTTAGTAGTATTGTGGATTGTGTCACAATTTTGTNCTGACATTGCTCAGTAAAAAAATTCAGGCTGGATGTTTTAGGAGGGGAATTGGGAGGGACATGCTAAACTAGAGACCTCTTGGGTCATCCTGTTGGTTCCTAATCACGTGTGACTTGCAGAGGTGTATCACACAACCTTCAACTGGCCAAGTGATCCAGTGGTGCAGCAGCGGTTGGTGAAACCAGAAGATCTGTCTGAACAAGAGGTGTCCAAGAAGCTGTTGGAATATCACAGAAACTTCCCTGATGTTTTCCATATCTACCAGAACGTTCTGAAATCAATCAATGCAGACCAGCCTTCCATGGATGTCCTGTCACAGGGTAAATATGTGTTTTGGGGCCAATCTGACAGTTGGGAAAGTCCTGTTGGAAAGGTAGTTCCTGGCTGTTAGAGACAGTTTGTAGGATTAGTCAACACAGATGGCTCCCAGCTGGGTTGTGTTCTCTCTAGTGCAGTGTTTGGGCTGTTCCTGGTAATTATTTTACAGGACTGGAGTAAGTGCAGATAACTGGAAAGTCTTAGTTCCACAGTCCTGCCAAGGAGCAGCTGNGCAAGGATATGTGACATCAAATTCATTGGCTGGTGTAGTATCCCAGCACAGCTTGTGGCACTGGAGGAAGAATCCACAATCCCATGTGGTTGCAGTTTTAGCTTCTCAATACTTTAGGTCTGCAATTTAGAAATTACAGGCTGGAGTTTGGTGGAGATGCTTCTTTATTAGAAATGATTTCATGATGATACCAAAGTGTCTGAGAGAAGGTTCTCAGAAGAAATTGTGAGCAGTGTGTGGGCAATGGCAGGTAAAACACTGATCCTCGGGATGTTGTTCTCNCATATCTACCAGAACGTTCTGAAATCAATCAATGCAGACCAGCCTTCCATGGATGTCCTGTCACAGGGTAAATATGTGTTTTGGGGCCAATCTGACAGTTGGGAAAGTCCTGTTGGAAAGGTAGTTCCTGGCTGTTAGAGACAGTTTGTAGGATTAGTCAACACAGATGGCTCCCAGCTGGGTTGTGTTCTCTCTAGTGCAGTGTTTGGGCTGTTCCTGGTAATTATTTTACAGGACTGGAGTAAGTGCAGATAACTGGAAAGTCTTAGTTCCACAGTCCTGCCAAGGAGCAGCTGACTCAGTAGAGCAAATGTCACCACTATTTCCATGAGCCTCTCTCTAAAAGGGAGCCTTGTGGCTCAATTGTTGATCTCCCAAAGGGCTGGTACCTTCCAAAGTCTGATAACAAGAAGTGGGAGTAGTTCAAAGCCAGTAGCATTTCATTGTTTAAAAGCTGTTTGTGCTGGTGACTTTTCTGTTCAACATTTCTTGTTTGCTTTGCTTGACTGTAATGCAATCTGACTTTTAATGTTGATCCTTCTGGAAGAGAATAAGGAAACTGCCAGAAAGACCAATTGATGATGTACTTTGTAGCTGTCAGTCTGCAGATGATCTGTTATAAACCCAGTAATTTTGCATCTCAAAAAGGTCTTTTTTTTTTTTAATAACAAGTGCTGCACTTTTAAGATAAACAAGTAGGAAGTTTATATTCTGAATTTACACATTAATTACCTCTAAATTACTTAATTAAATTTAAAAGTTCATATCATCATTCATAAAGAATTCATGCCTTGAATTGTAAATAAAAATGTGTGCGCCTGAATATTAATTATTATTAATTAATAATGTAGTGAGATAAATTGAAAACTGGANGCACTGGAGGAAGAATCCACAATCCCATGTGGTTGCAGTTTTAGCTTCTCAATACTTTAGGTCTGCAATTTAGAAATTACAGGCTGGAGTTTGGTGGAGATGCTTCTTTATTAGAAATGATTTCATGATGATACCAAAGTGTCTGAGAGAAGGTTCTCAGAAGAAATTGTGAGCAGTGTGTGGGCAATGGCAGGTAAAACACTGATCCTCGGGATGTTGTTCTCCATTTTGTGCTCTCTGAATATGACCTTATGATTCATACAAACAATAATGTCCAAACTTGTCCTACTTGTTAGATTAAGATGCCATTTTATTATAAGGATTCTTTTGTTGGAACTGAAGATCACACAAAAACTGTGAGGCTGCACCTTGAGCTGCCCCTTCACTGGAGCTGTTGGCCATGAAATGGGCATGGGGAGTGAGTGTTTGGTTATGTCCAAATCCAATCCCATTCAGTGCCACACCGTGTCTTCTTTTGGCTTCTTTGTGATCTCTCAATTATCAAAAAATCTCTTTTTTGAGATGGTAGCAAAGTTCAGATCTCTATAATACAGCAACATGGATGCTGCTTCACACGTCCTGTGCTCTTTCCAAAGCTCTTATCATCTGCAGATTGACCTGAAGGTTCTGTTTTGTGCATGACACAAAATTCAGGTGAATGAAGTCCAGCAAATGAATGGAATTGGACAGAGGAGCTCAAATATTCTTTATATGTCACACAAAAACAATGGACAAAAGAATAAAACACAGATTCTCAACTTTGTGTTGTCAGTGCTGTGTCATGACACCCTGTGCTACAAGTCTGTAATATTGTAATTAGGAGTCCTAATCACACACAGCAGGATAAATGTCAGTCATTTAACATCCCCAGTTTTTACGCTTAAATATTTGTTCAGAAACTGCAGAAAGTATTAAATGTAATTATAGCCCTCTGTAATTTGCATGGTAAAATTGCAGCTATCAAGCAAAAATTACTTCTGCTAAAAACAAGATGGTAAAAGAGCAATTATTAATTGAATCTGCTCCTTAAAATGGTTTCACAGCTACTGATGAAAGAAAGTAGAGGAGTGTAATGATAGTAAGATTTCAAAAATGCCTCTCAGAGTAAGTTGCTGACAGGACAGTTTCATCAGAGTCCTGATTTTGGTTGCAGTGTTTGGATGTTTCAGTGATTAAATAAATAACGATCAACATGCCAACTCTTTTTTCCAAAAGAGGAGAAGTTAATCAGAGTTTATATATTTAAAAAAAATTGTAACATGCTAGAAACTGCATTTCTTACCTTTCTCTGTTGCAGTTCTTACCTATGTCCAGTCACGGCCCCGCTCCGCTGCCCCCTTTACACCACGGATCCTCTTTTGTGGCCCCCCAGGCAGTGGGAAGAGCCTGCAGGCAGCACTAATAGCTCAGAAATACAATGTTGTCAACCGTAAGTTCTCAGTAAATATGCACTTTGCTCAATTCCCCCTTTCTCTCTTTTTGATCATTTATCTTTTGCTGTCTCTTTCTTACTTGCTCATAAAATGTCTCTGTTTGTCCGTTGCTATGGATGTCAGATTTTTGAGAGGAGTGAAAAAGTATTTGATGAAATATCAACCAAGCATATATTCTGTGACAAACCAGCCGCAATGTTTTTTTTCAGTCGTGATTTCATCATTTTTATAGCCTTTGCATCCATATGGTTCCATTGTTAGATTCCTGTAGTGCTCTAAATTCTATGGATCAGTGGATCCTGAGTAATGTCTTTACAGTTTCAGCTGCCTGACCAAAACTGGGGCACTTTTAAAACAGAATTTACCCTGAACTTTAATGAAGACTCAGGTTCTGCACATCTGAAGTAATGTATGAGAAAAGGAAGGAATTCTTTTTCTCTTGGAAAGGAGGCCCAGGAAATTCTGTATGAGACTTGTTCATGGTTAGCATGAACATCAATTACTGCACCATTGCTGGTTTAAAATTTCATATGAAAAATAAATATTTGTAGATTTATTCAAAGCTGTATTTTAAATAGTTCTGTAATTGGCTTAAAGAAATATCAGACATGTTTGAATGTATTAAAAATGATTTTGTTCTTGTGCTTTTGAATTTTTTTTTTAACTTCCTTTCTAAAACTGCAAGTTTGATAATGTTCCATCTAGGTCAAAATTTGCATTTCTGTTTATTTTTAAAGTAACTATATGAGAGAGTTGCAGCTGTTTTTATTAAAAATCATTACCACTGTTTTACCCATATGTTAAATTTTATTTTAATTATTCTGTAGCCCAAATATTAGAAGAATTAAGTATTTAATACAGAGTCCAAAGATCATAATTTTTCAGAATAATATTCAGCATATACTTTATTTCAAACTAGGCCATTGAGATTGAAACAGAGGCTTAAAAATTTAAACCTGTGTTTAAATATCTTGTGAATTGGCTTGAATTTAGGTGTGTACGTTTTAGGTGTCTTAAATTGGGATCTATGCACTGAGATTCTGCTGGTTTTACACTGTTTATTGTAAATATGTATTTGCTTCTCCAGGACAACCAGTGACTTTTCAAATTGTCACTGAAACATTAAACTTCATCAAGTTTGTCCCAGAAATGTTACTATGGAATATTCTTACTCCTGTTGGCCAAACAGTGTGTTTAGCAGTGATAAAGCACATGAAAGGACTCAACCTTTTTCCTTTAAAGGCAGTGCATGGTGGTGCTATTGATTTCAGGACAGGTGGAATAAAAATGAAGATTATTAATTATTGGTGATGCAATTATGTACAGAGTGGCTGTTAGCTCCTATTTACCAAAAGTGAGTTGAAACCAGGACTTGTGATGTTGTGTAACCTCTCCATGCCTTGGTTCTCTCTGTCAAACCAGGCTCAGGGTGTTGTATCTGACTCAGTGGGGCAGGGGACACTCAATCCCTTGGGTCACAACGTGCTGCCTGAGCCCAAAGCAACAGTATTTCATGGACAGCTTTAAATCTGCATCTGCTGGTGCTCTGTGTATCTGAAGTCAATGATAATATTGCATTAGCACAGTTTTTTAAAGGTAATTCTTTCATGATCATTAAATGATCCAGGGAGTCCCTTCCTTGAGCTGCACGTTACCAGCACCTCCAGCAGTGCAGTTCAGCTGCTGTTCAGCAGGTGTAACTTTACTCAGTAATTACAAGTTTATAAAAAGTGAAAACCACTGGCAATCCCCTGAGTTTTTATTTCAGAAACATTTTTGATTAATATCTTTCTCACTATCTCCATTTTTAATACATTCTTTGCCAAACATATTTTTTTTTTATTCAGTACTCTCACTCTCTTTGCCTTTCACTCTGCTTGGCCAAAAAGAAAAAGAATCCTAACAACAAACCCCAAAAAACATACAACTTTTATTTTATTCAGTGACCTTATTCCAGTATGCAGCTTCTGGGTTTTTTCTTTTCTTTGTTGCTTCCTTTTTAAAATTTAACCTTGTGTCTTTTTTGTTCTTCCTTCCTGTTAGTTTGCTGTGGGCAACTGCTAAAGGAAGCTGTTGCAGACAACACAAGACTTGGAGAACTTGTTAAGTCTTACACTGACTTTGAATGTCCAGGTAGGGCACATTGTTTTCTCTAGTTACACTGTAGTTACAAATTTATGGCAAAAAAACAAATTGTGGGTGAACTTTTCTTGGTGAGATTCTAATCTCAGTTACTTCAGAATAACCTGGAAGTTTATTAATTCCATTCATTCCATGTGATTTGTAGCACTGCATAACAGAAGTTAGATAGCTGAGGGTTTTTTCTATCTTCAATAATTCACTGTTGTGGTGAAATTCAGATTTCTCGTGCACACTTCAAAATTTGAATTGCATGTTTTTATCTCTAAAATCAGAATTCTGATAATTTTTTAAATGTTTAAGCTGTTTTTAAAGCACACTGTTGTGATAAACTGGTTTCAAAGCACAACATTGTATTTCATTTCACATGTAGCTGTTGACTTTTAGATTCCTTTACTTTCACACAAATATTTTGCACTTAAACATGAAGTTTCTTTGTATTTCATTTCTGTCAGCATTTTTGGTTGTAGGAGGGGGACCACCACAAAGGATAATTTGCTTTTGGAAGGCTCTGCAGTGATTTCAGATGAATCATAAATACTGTGAGCTGTCTTGCAGAAGGAGAGCTGTCTGTATGTGGTGGGTATTAAAAATCAGAGAAGATCTGTAGTTACAAAGCAGAAGTTATACTGCAGGAGAGTGGAAGAATGTTTACTTTGCCAAATTACTGTGGCCTGGGAAAGGAACTTTCAGTCCTGTTTCTGGAACAGGCCAAATAGTTACCAGTGGTACAAACACAAGGAGACAAATGTGCTGAAGATGGAGAAATCTCACTTAAGCTTCAGTATTAATGGAATTTTGAGCAAACCCTCCCCCCGAGAAAAGAGAAATCTTCATTGTCTTTTATTTTTTAGCAAAGACAGTGATTTGGTAAGGTGGAAAGCCTGAAAGTCCCTTTTTTTTTTTTTTTTTTGCACAATAGCTTAATTCTGAGACTGAATTAGACAGATCTGAAACATGAGCCTATAAAATTAACTGAGGTTCCCTTGATACCAGACCAAGAGATTCAGGACTTTTCTAAGCATTTCCAAAAGACCTTTGGCAGCCTGTAGCTTTGGGAATGTTATCCCTCTGTCAGGCACTTTATCAAGCCACAAGGTAATATGTTTTAACTCTACACTTGATCTCTGGTGAATGGGTTGCATTTATTCATAATGCAGTAACTCAGTTCAATTCATTAATTTCCTGTGGCAGCCACCATGTTGCTGGGAGTAGGAGCTTATGTGGGAACCATGGGAAATGGAAGGCATGGATCTCTGCAGCCTGGAAGGGAAAAGCTGGGTCTTCTGGAACAGGCACAGAGATCTAGGAGAGGATTTTCTGATTTGGAGATGCTGCTGCTGAGAATGGCCATTTAGCTCAAAGGGAAGAGATCTCAGTGTGCATTGGTTGCAGAGGATCCAAGGTGTTCATGTGTGGGAATAACTTCTCCATGTGCACAGTCTGTTTGACCTGGATGTGCCTGTTTGTGTGTGCAGTCTAACTCACATGTACAGATCATTTTAAGCTCTGGGCCTGTGTCTTTTTCGTGGTATTACTTTCTCCTCATCTCTGTGAAGAGGAAGACAACCGCTGTAAATGCCTCACTCTCTACATTTCACTCATGGCTTAGATGGGAATTTGGATGGTCTGTTTATTCCAAGATGGGTCCTTTAAGAGCTTTCTTTACTAAAATGTTCTTTGTGTGTTTTATAAACTTCATCTTAACCATTACAGTTCCTTAAAGGAGATACCAAATGCATTCCCAGTAGAGTAAAGTAATTACAGAGATCGTAATTTTTAGCTGGTCCTAAAAATATGCACATCCTTAGTTCAAGGGAGCTGATTTCATTTCAGGAAAATGAAATTGAAGTTGTAATTCCTTTCTTCCTCCAAATTAGAAGTTATTTCAGATTTAGATTAATTTTTTTAATACAGCATGGAAGGATAAAGCTGCACAACACTTCTGAATGTTAATAGAGATCATAACTATATTTCTGTGCATTATGCTGAAAATTCTCTCTTAGTTTTTGCTTGTATGCACATAATATATTTTATTTAGTGGCACATAGCACAGAATTAAGGGCTGAATAAAGATAAATATCATATAGCAATACCAGAAATAATAAGTTCTGTCATTTTGCTAATCCTCCTCTCCCAGGGATAACAAAGAATGAATTTACATTAGTAAACACTAACAAGAATTCATTACTGCCCTCACAAGAGGCTTGGAGAAAATGAAATAACACAGTGTACTGAAGAGGAAAGGTGGGCAAAGAGTCTTTCCATCTTTGCTCTCTTTCTGCAGAGTTACAACCAGTTTAAAATATGGGAAGGATTCTCACACTTCCCTTTACCACATTCCCTTTCAAGACAATCTCACTTGAAAAGATTTGGTGTAGTCACCAGCAGACAGTGTTACAACAGAAAAGCAATTAAAACTTCAACATTTTCATTACATTTCTAGTTGTAAATAGGCTTAGTTGTTCCTTTGGGTGAGGAATTGTGCAAGTGACATTGTCACAGAATAGTGGAACTAAAGATTGCCCATGAATTGTGCTCAAATCATTACTGGGCAAAATGAAACTTGTGCCATAAAATCTTGAGGATGTGTCTCATATATTCTTAAAATGCTCACCCAGGGGACTGATGTCAGTGTATTTCCCTTCTTGTGGACACAACTGATTGCCTACAATTAGTCATTTAGGATATGCCAGCAGGCCATGTTGTAGTGTCATATCAAAGCTCAAACCCCACCTTATTCAAAGCTGACTCATTATTGAGTTATTGAGGTCTGTTCTATTCCAGTTCTGCTTGACTAACTCGGATCCCTTCATGGATTTAGGATTCACAAACATTCTTTGTGCTGTTTTTCCTATATTGCTGCCTCAGATACCATCATGTATTTCAGGAACAGCCCAGACAATTCTATTATTCTCCCCAAAAGGCAACCCAGTGCATTCCCATTTTCTGTATTTTCTAGTGTTTGCTGTTTCATAAAGACCTGCTTTATCAAACTCCTCAGTTTTGTATATGGTGATTTATTTTGCTTAATGAAGGCAGCATAGATATTTTTGAGCCCATTAATTTTTTAATTCCCAGGACATTCCAGCCTACAGTAGGTGCACACTAGATACTGAAAAATGCATTTTTGGTGATGAGTTCAGCAACCTGACAGCTTTCTGTCTGTCATAAACATAGAGCTGTGCCTTGGACAACCAGTCTGAAATGCACAGACTGTTCAGGATATTGTGGTTTCACTGAATACTGGGCAACTATTGCTAACTATACTCTGGGCAGAAAATTACCAACACTGGAGTATGAGACCAGTCTTCTGGACACCAACTCCAGTTAGATTAAATCTTGGTCAATAATGCTAAATTTAGCACACACCATTTGCTTGGGCAGCCTGGGAAGACATTTATTTGGAGTGAGGGGTGAGTGTAGTGGCCAGAACCCTCCCACAGACAGCAAGACAACTCCCATAATTAATTTATTTGGTTTGATTCCTTCTGAAATGACCTGAGGAGTCTGTTCCATAGACTGGTCCTCCCCTGAACAGATGATGCCTGTGACTCTCCACAGATAGGCTTGAAGAAGACCTTTATACAGAATTCTGGACCTGTCTCCCCTGAAAACATGGGCACACACTAATTTAAAGTTCCATCTGCAGGATCAACCTTCACCATTTTAAAGGTGTCTGTCAGAATTTGAAACCCTGGGAGAAAAAAAAAGAAATTGCTTTTCCCCTGCTAAATGTCCCTGGTGTTTGCCCCCCTCCAGGTGTTTGCATTTTATTAATGAAAGGAGAAGCAGAAGCATTTTGGCCATGGGGACATCACAAAAAAAAAGGGAAGGTCAGCAGTCCATTGGAATTTCCATGTCTTTCTGTCCAGTTTTCTTGGTGAAATAGCATAGAATGATCACTGCTAATTAATATATCTGTTTGCAAGGCAGCAATAAATGGAGCCAAGAAAAGTGAGATGACAGGAAAACACCATGAAGAGCAGGGGGGAAAAGGATCCCTACTCCCAAAACAGTAAGATTCTGCTTTCAGCTGGGAGAGCTGCTATTAGTTTAGATAATTGGGTTTTTTTTTCTCCCACCAAAATGAAGATTCAGGTGGTAAGGGAGCTGATTCATGGAAGTCAGATAACACTGCACTATTTGCAGCCTGTTAGAGTTGAACACACACAATCTGTGTTGTTTTTTTCCCCTTCCTTTTTCTATATTTTAAGTAGTAATATCTGAAGCTGTCCCCAGTGGCAGTCTACACGTAGGGGGTAAAATCTGGAATTCCCTAATTTCTCCTTTTTTTCTAATAAAGACTATTACTGTACAAATATAGATTTCTTTTCCCCTTATTTTAAATTGGAACAGTTTTAAAGGGGTGCCTTTTGGTGTAGCCTCTGAAAGTTGGGATCCCCTGGTGATTGTGATCACAGTCTCACCGAAAACACTCGGGTTGGTTTAGATATGCTTGGGGTTTTTTTTTTTTTTGACATCAAATTAATATTCTCATCACTAAGTGTGAAATACAGATTTGACAATAGAGCAGCTTCCTCTTTGTTAAAAACTTGCAAGGAGTTTCAGAGTTGAAAGGCTGAGTAAATCCTCATATCTGAGGAGGTAAAGCTGAGTGTTATTTCTTGTTTTTAAGAGCGCTGTACTGGCGAGCTGTGAGCTGTCTGAACATTGCAGAGACCCTTTGGGAGCTCCATTGGTTTTCAGCAAGTCTTTGCATGCAGTGTGTTTGTACTGGCTGAAGACAGCGCATGGCTCTCTAAATAATTTACAAGTTGATTAATAGACTCACATGGGTATAATTAGAAGAGGGAGAGACAGCAGCTACAGTAACGGGTACAGTGCTTGGGGGAACTAGAGACTTTATTTTTTTTAAAGAAACTTTCTAGGGTGCTGGGCGTTTGAAGATAAGTTGGGAAGAGCTCAGTGCCTCTTCTCTTTTGAAGTGGAAATAGGACAGTTTGAATCCGTCGAGTTTAATTTTTCACAAGCTTTAGGGGCCCTGCAGTGCAACTCCCTTTTTATTATTGAAAAAAACTCTCCATTTTTCTTTCATTTTTTCACACACACACACAGAGTCCAAACAGGAGCTAATAAACAAATCGATTTTGTACTTTATTTAAGTTAGTTTGATAGCGATTCTATATGTTCCCCTATATGTGCACCTCACTCACAAATAGGCTGTGTAAAGTTATGGGGATATTTATGAACACACCATACTTTAATTTATGCATTTTTAAGAAACCTTCACCTCTGTTTGACAATGCTTTTGAAGTAGCTCCGTTTTTCAAGTCAAACTTTTGACTTTTCCTCTGGGACTGCTACAAAGGTTTTTTTATGGAAAATAGGTAGCAGTCTTCTTTCCTACTAGGAGAAAATTGGTGGTCAAGACAACAAAATAAAATTGAAATTATTTTTTTTCCTCTTTTAGGTGGCCATATTTTTATAAAAGATGCAAGGTTGTAGAATAGAAAGTTTTATATGAAGGCATATGTGTAGTAAGTTGTTTTCTGATTTTTACTTTTTTATGTGTTGAATCACTGCAAGATGATAAGTTAGAATTCCCTTTTCCTTTATTTGAAAATCTCGAATACATTTTTCTTTATTCTACACAACATGCCACAATCAAAACTGGCATAACTGTCTAGCAGGTACTCAGACTTGAAGTGAGACTTGGCCTACAAAGACATTTTTCAAGGCCATCCCCCTTAGAAGTAAAAACAAAGCAGCAAAAAAGGCCCCCCCAACAACCTCAACCCTGCAAGCCAGACCAGGCAAAATAAATGTGAATATGGTCCTACCTATATAAATGTTGCCAGACTCTTGGTTTTCCAGCACTATTCACCATTCCTACTGTTGCTGGAGGATCAATAATCCAGAATTAATGCACAAACCCTCATGGATTTGAGTGAAGTTGTGGCCCTTGGCCATTTGTGGCCTTATGGTTGTCAGGGGGTTTTAAACAGCAAAGGACAATATAAACAATATATATGTGTGTAGTATTAATCTTGTGTATTTATATTGATCTTTATTTCTGACAGTCCTTCTTAAAAACTTGGAGAAGTGGGCTTTCCTTTCCTTTCAGCACTGTCTCCTCAGTGCTGATTTGATCTCTCTGTGTTTCTGTTTGGAGTTGGGGATGGGGATATCAAATGAGTTTTTATACAAAAAACAGAAGAAAAAGCACATTACATGTTGGCAGCATCCCCTTTTCTGGGGAGTTTAACATAAAATTCTGGCTTTGGCTCTGTTTCATGGGCTGTCCTACACACAGAATCAGGCTCCTGCATGAAACAGACCTTTTAATGACAAGTGAAACATTTAATAGCTTTGTGTATTGCTTTAGATTTTTAAATATCCATTTAATATGGCTGGGAGATGTCAGGAAAAGTGAGAAGGGGAGACACAGGACTGGGCAGGATCCCACTGGTGAGGATTTAGAGCATGTGCTGGCACCAGGCATCCCTGAGCATCTTCTCATCTCATGGGGAAACAGCATTTGGTGTAAATAGCCAAGATGTTTTTCACCATGTTTACCAGACCAAATTTATTCTTTTGTGGATATTATCACTGTCAAAAATGGCTTGTAGATCAAATTCTACACTGTTACAAGCCCTGTGTTCTTCAGTAGAGCTGAACTTCAAGAATTAAGGAGGAAATAGGGAACTTGGTTGATAATGGGAACGGGTTCAAACTGTGGTTGCTTGTCTCGTGCTGTACTGTCTCTGTGGAAGCCAAGGGAGTGAAAAGAAGTAGTGCAAATATCCATTTTGTGACTAATTTTAGAAACTTTCAGGTCAGAAACATCCCTGAGAGGTAGTTCAGAGGGGCTTTGTTTCCCAGGCAGGTAAACTGAGGCAGGAACCTCAGTCAAGTTGAGCCCCACTGCAATCAATTATTGTGGATGGGAACCCAGGTGGGATCTTATCACTAAATGTGATCAGCTGTAGATTCCCCAGTCTCTGCCTTGATATCTCCGAGGAAGCATTTGCTTTCCTTTAACAGGCTTTTCTAAAGGTCTTAATTTATCCCATATCGTTTGATCAATGATTTGGGATCATACCTGCTTTAAAATGTTATCATTTCCTCTTTAATACAGCTAATTCCTATTTTAGATTACTAAAAACCTAAAAAATAAGAAAAAGAGATTCTAATATATCCAAAGAAACATACATAATTAAAATGTGAAAATTAAATATTTTATCGCGTTATTTATTTTACTGTATTAAAATAACGATGCCGATTCTTACAGAAGCCCTTCTCAGCAGTGCTGTGTGTTTAAGATGAGCGAGTGGAGACGGGATTTCTGTAGGAAAGGTCCCTTTACTGCATCACCGCCCGCGCCGTGTTCGCTGCCGCTGTTTGCCGCCGTTCTTCTGCCCCTTCCCCAAAAACGACCAAACCGGGGATGCTTCCAGGCTTCCCGTGCCGGCACGTCGGGAGCCCTCGGCAGCCTCGGGATCCGGGCTCGTTTTCCCCGAATTCCCGACATTTCGGCGGCTCCTGCCCGCGGGGCGGGACCGGCTGCGCTGCCCCAGGCGGCCACCGGGGGGAGACACAGAACAGCCAACGGCGGGACCGGCAGCCTGACCCCCGGGATCCCTCGGGATCCACCGGGACAGACCCCCGGGACCCACCGGGATCCGCCGGGATCCATCGACACCGACCCTCGCTATACCCCGGGATCCGCCGGGACCGACCCCGGGGATCCCTCGGCATCTCCCGGCACTGATCCCTCGGGACCCGCTGGGACCCCCCGGCACCGATGCCCCGGGGTCTGCCGAGATCTCCTCGGGATCCATCAGGATCCCCCCGGAGGAGATGACACTTTGGGGTACATGGGGTGACTCCTGGGGAGGGTCCTGTGCAGGGCTGAGAGTTGGACTCGCTGATCCCTGCGGGTCCCTTCCAGCTCAGCGCGTCCTGTGATCCCGGGAGCCGATCCCATTCGCGGGATGCCAGCGGGGCGAAATCCGCCCTTGTCCTGCCGGTGCCGCTGCGCTCCCTTGGATGGTGGTTTATTGGCGCTGCCCGAACGCCAAACCCGCCCGTCCGCAGCACGCGGGCGGCGAGGAGGATTAGGCTGAAGTATCGATCAGCCTACGCGACGGTAAATCACTGTTAAATCATTCTCAAACACATTAAAAAACAATTGATACGATCTCAGTCGATACAATCTCTGAGGACCGTAATGTGGGCAAGAAAACAGAATAGAAAAACCCAATTACTCGTTGTGAATCATCCAGAGTTTCTAGAGTGATAAGAAAATCTCATGCTTTGCTAAATTTAGGATTGACAGGACAATCCAGGAAAGTAGCCTTTGGCAGTAGCTTATTCTCAGGGCAAGATGTTAACTGTCAACTACTGGGATCAAGCCTCAGGCATCTGAATTAGCTGTGAAAGTCTTCAGACCCAGCTAAAAAAAAAAAAACTCTATGAGCAGGATAAAGTGTAAATGGACAGTATTGTCAAAAGGACCTTAAACCTCAAAGCTGACAGAATTTATATCTGCAAATGCATTTATGCTGTACTTAAAATCGAGGTTTTATAGGCTTGGAGAAGTGAGTCAATACCCTTCAAAAAAGTCTGTTTTAAAGGGAAATATAAGGAGGAAGAATCAATTTAAATATGATAATTGTATAGCTTGGAGCACTGACAGCATTGAAGTTATTGGAGAATAGTGCCCTGTAATCTCTCAAGTGGTGTTTTTGCCTTTAATGTTCTGTTACTTTTGTCCCAAGCAGATGGTATGATTTTGTAGCTGATTGCCTGATCTGGTTTCTATTAGTCCTGCAGATCCATTGGGTGGGAAGGGGCTAACAGGCCACACTCCTCTGAGCTTCAGGAGAAGGACTTTTCAGAAGTACCTGATACCTGGGAAAACCTTTGAAGCTCAGAGAAGGAAATCTATTTTTTAAGTGATCTGCTGGAAGGTGCTGATTGACATCCCTGGAAACAGAAAATCTCTGGGTGTCCACACAGCAATTCCAGCATGAACAACAGCACTTTAAGCCTCAGTTCCCTGTCCCCTGCCTGATCATACCCTTGAATTGATTAGATCACGTTTTAGGTCCACAGCTGCTAATTCAGCTGAGTAGTTCAGCACATTAACTTGGTCCAGACAGGCTGGGAGGTGAAGGAGACATGGTTTGTGGGGCTGGGGTTGGGCAGGAATGAGTTACATTTCTATATGTGCCCTGTATCCCATGTCTGATGTCACTGTGCCCCTGGTCCACAGCTGTATATGATGCTCTCAGGAACCACTGTAGTGGCTCTGCAGCTTCCTTCTGAGCAGTGAATTTTACTCCTGTACCGTGATTTCTCACCCTAATAGAGATGTGCTTCCACATTACCTAATCTGGATCTCTCTTTGTAGCAGCACAGTGTAATTTTTACAAGAAACTTACCTTTGGACTTCTCTAATGATAAAGTAAAATCTCTCTCGAGTCTCATTCTCCCAACTTTCAGAGTTGGAAACTCACACAGGCTTATGTTGAAAAGGAATTGATTATTCAAAGCTCTTGTGCTTCATAATCTACTTAAAACATGTGGATTGACTGTCTCATCAGAAGAGCTCTGTATTTTACTTTGCTATATACCCATTGGGTCATGTGCTTAAGGCCAGGAGACCTCTGGCTAGTTCCTCACAGACTGTGTGCCCCTCCAATTACAGGTTATTAATTTGCCTTACATCCCAGAGACAGTTCCACATGAGTGAAAAGGAATACTGTACTGCAGAGTTCTTCATTACCTACTCTGTCTGTACTACAAAATAAGAATAATACTGATTTCTTCCTTCCTTTTTTTCTCCCTGTTTTTTTTTTTTTTTTTTAATCCTTCCCTCTGGTCTGTGGAAGATGTTTTACAGTTTTAATGCAGCTGTTTTAAGTGTGACTGTTGCTGTTCAGGGCAGCTGATGTACTTTGTAATGCCACCAAGCAGCCAAGGAGCTCTGTTCCCCCATTGTGTTGAAGTGATAGGTATGTTTGCTAATCAAGAGGAGAGCAGAACTCGCTGTCTGACTTGTTTATGTTTTATTTCTCACCATCAAGCTTTAGAGGGAGGCACAGAAAATATGTAAGCATCTATATTATTCAGTGATGTATATATGTACATGAGTGAACAAACAGTCTGAAGGGTATTGCTGATGTCTTGGAGTCACTCACAGCTGAAGTGAGAGAGATGTCAATGTTACCACAAATCCCCAGTGCTGCTCAGAACACCCCAAACCTGGCATGTCATTAGGTCACTATTAATTAATTATCACTGCATTTTGATTTTGTTTTTTTCCTCATGTAATTGCTTCAGTTTTGTTCAAAAATAGTCACCAAAATGGAGGATTTTGCTCATCAGGGCTCACAGGAGGCCTATGGGAAGTGATCAGATCATGAGATGCTGCAAGGTTCCCATCACAATTGCCTTTTAATGTTCTTGTAGGCTGCTGTGTTTCTCCTCCCCATAAGGAGGATGGAAGTAATCTGGCCCCTGGAAGTGGGGGATCTCCCAGGATCTGCTGGAAGCTCAGCATCACCCACTGATGTCTGTGCCATTCCCTTCAGCCTCTGCCCTGGTTCCCTGTTCATCTCACAGAGTTATCAACTCTGGCAGAATCCTACTACAGTTTTGCTCATGGGTTTGTAGGTTTTATTCCAATTCCTCACAATTTTGAGCAATATGAAGTTTTTTCCAAAAATTAAAAATAAAGATCATGTGGTTTCACATCTCTGTAAATCCATGACAATGATTTACAGTAAGAATTAACATCAAATAACATGTGTCAAGATAGTTCAGTGCTGCAGCCAGAAATTCAGGAGCATGAAAAAATTCTACAGGTCTTTGTATGGAATACATTTTTGGGAAAGAGAAGGCAGGTTTATTTGCTTTTCTTTATTCCTACTAGGATGTCTTGGGTTTGTAAGCTGCAAGGTGGGGAGAACTGCTCTGAAAAAAGCACTGAAATTCTCCTGTTACCCCTCCCCTGCCTGCCTACAGCTCAGGTCTTGGATAGGGAAGTATCACCTGTCTCAGAACATCCCTGCCTGCTGCTGTGCTATTGTACAGTTAATTTTATGAATCCCATTTTTAATGTAATTCCTAGTTTTGCATTGTCATTTTGCTCTTTGTCAAGTGTCTGTGTTTATTTCATTCCTTTTTTTTTATTTTCAGCAGATGGAGAATATTGCTCCCTTTAACTTGTTCTTTTATAATGTGAAGTGGATATCCTCAATTAATACACTAATCTGTTTTCTAATTAATTCCCTGTGGTTTTCCTCCCTTTTTGCTGGTACATTGAATCCTGAGTGCAGTTCTGTAAACTCAGTAATTTGATTATTTAAAGGAGAAGAAATGAATTTCATGATAGAGGTGCAATGTTAAATTTCAGGAAGCAAATGGATTCTATTATTGCAGTTTAAAACCTGCTCGTACCCAGGGTATAAATGTGCTCTGCTAATAATTCACTCTGCCAAAATACAGGCAGATTCCTGTCAGCTTGTCCTAAAGGGAAGTGCAGTGTTAGAAATCTGACACTTACACTCTCCTACAAGCACTTGTTGTTGTATTTTTGTATGCAGATGTGATGGCAGGGTGAGCATCAAAACATCCACATGCCATGATGGGGATTTATGTAGCAATTTTTCTGGCTTGTTTTCAGTAGAGGCACCTGTGTGTTAGACAGACTGTACAGATAAAGAGAAGGGACTCTCCTTTCTGCCTGGGAATTATTTTGGCTGCTGCTTTGGGAAGCAGCTCGAGGTGATTTTACTGTCCTTTCTTTGGGGTTATTTGACAATGAGCCCCTATTATTTAATTATGGAAAACCTCAAGTTTAAATATCTTGATTGAAGTATTTTGCTATAATTTTATGAAGACTATTGAAAATAGGCAGGATACTTCCTTACCACTGTGTCCCATTAAATAGAATTTTAAAAGCTGCATAAGAATTGTAATCTCAGTCAGCATCTTGCATCTTCTTAATTTTCTTGTACTCTGCAGTGTTCCTTCTTCCTTTACGAAGGATGGAAATAATCTGGACCCTGGAAGTGGGGAATCTTATGGGATCTTCTGGAAGCTCAGCATACCCACAGCTCTTTCTTTCTCTTTCTCTCTTGCCCTAAAGAAAAATAATAATAGAGGGAAAAAGCCTTTCATCTCTAAAATTAGGGAGTCATCAATGCAGTAGTTAAAGTAGTTGAAATATATTTTTGAAATTTATTTTCAGATAGAAAATCTTCAAGCCATTGGGCAAATTGGAGCAGTAACACATGCAACCAGTTGTGGCAGAACCATTATCACCCACTGAGTTCAACACAGAATGCTCAGAAATTTCTTTCCTGTTTTAGGATTTCTTTTACATGACTCAGGTCATTATTTTTTGCCCTTGGATAAGATTGTGTCACACACATCACTGTGACATCAGAGAAGAAGCACATTGCAAAGTGATGCAGGCATCAGGTATCACCAACTACTTTGCTTTAGTCCTACAGTTCCTTATGAGCTCGGGGGTCCCATGATAGCACAGTAAATATGCAACAGCCAACAGTGACTCCTGTCTCCAAAACCAGCCCTGAGTGGGAATAACTCTGTGTGGCTCCTGTCTGACCAGAAGTTGTGTGCACCCTCCTTAATTGCAGACTCAGCATGCAAAATAAATGTCACCTTTTTAATCCTTTGCAGTCCCAGACAGCCTCGTGGTGCATCTCCTGGCAGAGCGCCTGAGCTCCCTCGACTGCCTGACCGATGGCTGGGTGCTTTCTGGTTTCCCAAGGGACCTGGAGCAGGCAGAGCAGCTGCACAGACAACAGATTCATCCAAACAGGTAAGAGAGGAATTTAACAGTCACGACATTACATATGTGGGAAATTCGTTTATGGAAAGATATTGACGTTCCATCTGCTACTGCATCTTATTTATTTGGTGCGTCCTTAAGCAAAGGGGTCTCCTTGTGGAGAGTAGGAAATAGAGCCCTGGCCTTACAAATGCTCCAGATGGCCAAACTGTGGGAGAGAGAAGAGGTTTGTTGTTCTGGTTATTTGTCTGAGTTGCCTCTAAAGACAAACCATAAGAAACGGATTAAAATTTGGATTATATCAGAAGGTGTATTTTATTTGCAGCAGGAGGGGGGATCTACATCTTCTTTCTTCAGCATTGGCATAATACCATGGAAATATATTGGTATTGTGAAGAGCTCATTATGAGACTTCTGGGGTTTGTGAAATAATTAAAAACAACGTGAGAATTGTATTTTATTTGAGCTATAATGAATTGTTCAGAAATGTAATATGAGAGGCATCAGCATCAAAAGAGAACTGTTATGAGTGCCAAAGAAATAAAATAGAGTTACTCTTCTCAGCTGGTCCAAAGGTGGTGAGGATTTGAAGTGCTGGTGCACTCATCAGATCTGAGAGGTTTTTCCATTCCTTTCCCAGAGCTTCCTGGTTCAGTCCAGGAAAAGAGGAGAAAGATGGAAAAGAAGTGAGATTGAGTTGGAAAGAGAAAAGAGGGGAGTGCAAAGGCAGGGACCTGACATTCATCCATTAAGGTTTGAAAAGGAAAGTCTGTGAAAACAGTAGTAGCTTTATTTATTCAAAGTAAGATGATTTGCATCTTAAACAGGAATCCATTTAATGAAAAAAAAATGGAGCAAGAATCTTGAAACTTTTGCTAGACTCAGTTAAATAACATTTCTCATGGATTATTCTTCATGTGCAATTAGAAGAAAGGACCTGAATCCCTAAACATGTGTCTGAGTCCCTGAGATCAGTGTGAATTCTGAAGTGTGCCCCATGTGCTCCTTTAAAGGATTGAGACCTCATCAAGTGAGGAAGAGCAACACATTATAAAATTGGATGTGTGGAAATTCAGCACTGATCTATTTGTTCAGCTTCCTTTTGCTTTAAAGAGCTCTACACATTCATATCTGAGTGAAGAATTTGGCCCCTACTGTTTTATCCAGGGGTTGAAGTAAGGGACAAAAATAGACATTGTGCTCCCTGATTGATTTTGGAGCTGATATTTTCCATGAAGCTGAAGGAGAAGGGATGTAAGGGAGAGGGGGTGATTATAAACAAAGGGACATATTGCAGCATAGGACAGCAGGGCAGTAATTCAGTTTCAGTTGTGATGCTAGTTATAAAACACTATCTGCAGAGGTGGTGTTTCTGACATCAGGAGAAAAACCTGATAGAATTATAGCCTTGAAATCAATCTGGGAATAGGATGCAGAAATCTATAAATCAGACACAGAGCAATCTACAAAGTCTCATTTTTAGGAGGGCTCTGTTGATGAAATTAGATTAAAATAAATTTACATATATATCAAGTTTATTATTAAAATCTAGTCACATCAGTAAACAAAATTATTTGTGTAAGAGAATGTTACTCTGGTTTTTGAACTCAGAGTAGACCTCTTTGGCTGATCAGAACACAGAGTTATTGTCTGCTTGTCAAGTCACAAATCTATTCCTTAGAGCTAATAAATGGTTAGTGTTCAAATACTATGTTTTATCTGACTCCCACCTCATAAAGCTACTACACATAATACTAAATTATACAGCATTGAGCAGGATCAGTCTCCTGACTCCTCCATCTTATGGAAAGAAAAACAAACCTAGTAATTGATGGTAGAAAAGAAGGAAAATAAAGTTATTTGAAAACAAACAAAATGGGCTATAAAGTTTGTTAAAATGTAATAATAAAAAAAACTCATACAGCATCAGCTACTGCATCCAAAGAACTGCCCTGGAACAAAAAGGAAAATAATTCAATTTCCACTGAAAAAGTGAGGTACAGGGTTTTCTTTAAATTAGAATTTGCAGTAGAGGGAAGGTTTGCTTAGAACAGGAAATCCTGCTGGTATCAGTAGAACCTGGCCAGCCAAGAGCTGCTCTCTCTGTTCCTCCCTGTGAAGCAGTTCCTGCCTAAGTGGACAGGATCCCAATCCCATTGAACTGTGGCAGCCTTTAGGGCAAATAAGGAGCTGAATCTATTAGTGGCCTCTCAGCCATGGAGTAAAAGACACCATTAACTACTTAGAGCCAATGGTAAGTGGGAATCCACACCAATTACAGGTTGGCATCTGAAGCTCTGAACTACTGATGCAAAGCACTGACTTCAGTTCCTCACCCAAATGAGTGTACACAGGTATTTTAGCTTTTTTTTTTAATTGCTGAGCAACAATAAGAAATGTCTAGTATAGCCATGGGCAGTTCTAATATACTGAAAATTCTATTTAATATTCACCAAAATATTTCTTAGCCCTTTCTCCTCTCACCCCAACTTACAGTTAAAATAAGATTCAACAGCAACAGTCTCATCTGTTAGGAATCCCTGGCCATTACTTTCAGCTGGTTCATGACCAGCTGTCTGCTGGGTCCAGGCCAGCCTGAGGCAATCAGCACTTTAAGGATTCCCTGAGCCAGAGGGTCATCTGGACAACTGTCTTTTTCCTTGACTTTATAGTCTCTTTTTCAATGCTTTAGTTTCAGCCACCAAATCAAATCACATTTCTCTGGGTGTCACATGAAAATACTTCACAGTGGTTTTCCCAGGTTCATTTCTGCTACTAAGAAACATGTTACAGACATTCCCTGATTTTATCATTCTTGGATGTGCCTTTCAATCATTTCCTTCCCAATGAACCTTGGTCTGTTTATCCTTTCATGACCTAGAGATCATTTCACACTTCTGATCATCCTGTGTTCCTGTTCTTTTCCTTCACTGGTCATTCCAGCTCTTTCTGTGCTGGGATGGGACAACCAGAGCTGCTTTGTACCTTGTATTGGATGTATATATAGTGGCATAAACATCTTTGTTTTGATCTTAACTCCATTTCTCATAGTTGCTGATATTCTATGAGACATATTTTGTGCTGGATTTTGGGAGAACATCTTGTATGTGTGGACCATGGTAACTAAACTATGTCTCTTTCATTGAAAATGCACTGAAAATCCACAAAGTGTCAAAAATCTCAGTTGGGTGAGTACAAATTAAGCAAGGAACCTAAAAGACCTTTAACTCATGATTTCTGTAGTTCAAATTGGAGCCAGGTTTGTGTTGGAGTTCTCCCCAAAACATCAACAGCTTCTCCAGTGTGAGTTTTCCAGCAGGTTTTATTTAGTCTTCAAAATGATGTGGCTGCACCCCCAGTTATGTCATCCTTTTACAGAATATATTTAAAGCTTCTTTTTCATCACACTACTAGGAACCTGTATTCAAACAGTTTAAGATAATGAAGTTCCTAATTTCTAAGGCAGAACCTGTGACTACGCTGAAAAGGGAAAAAATCAGAATGGAAAAAAATAGATTTTTTTTTTTCTTTTTAACCA
>VYZS01002011.1:0-23350 GCA_013400695.1 Neodrepanis coruscans | reverse complement strand
TGCTGCTTGAGCCGTGGGAAAGGTCTGAGAGAGCCCCGCGCGCGTGCCACATCTGCTGCTGCAGAGCCCGCAACAGGCATCTCGGGGCTAGCCCCGCCCCCCCCCCGCCGGTGCTGCACGCCACGCGGACAAGCCGTTCTCCATGGGGGAGGGGGCCAGAGACCGGGGGCTGCGTCGGTCCAGAGGACAGGTTTGTGTTCCCCCCCTCCTGGGGCTTGGGCTGCCGGGCACTGGAATCTGTTTACATTTCCTTATAAAACACAGAACAAGGTTTAGAAAGCTACCCCTCTCCTCACTCGCGCAACCCCTAAAACCCCTGAAAAACCAACACTCCCTCCCTCTCCCCTCCCCCAGAAAAACCTCTTGAGAGATAATCCACTGCCCCGCACGGAAAAAGAGGAAAAGGGAAAACAATACATTTTAAAAAACAGAACCTGTTTCACCCCATAACAACATGAAAAATAATTTTCTTTCACGTGTCTTGACATAACCTTCTGTTATTTCCTTGTGATGTCCACACTTCCAGTATAAAAATAAGCATTGAACAATCACTGTCTATCAGTTTTCTGGAATGCTCAACTTCATGGGCATCTAATATCCCCGCCACCTTCATGGACATCTGATTCTCACCAATAATCAACTGTTTTCTTCTTTGGAAAAAATTTTTTCAGTTTCTCCCTTCATTAAATGTATTTTTTGACCAACCTCACCACCCCTCTGCAGATCTTTTATATTTCTACTTTAGTAGAAGGTGTGAGATGTAAGGTGTTGACTACCCACGTTATTCAAACATGAGTGAGAAATGCAGGTTGTGTTCTACCTTCACTGGCATATTCGCATTAACCTGTCAGAACAAGTAGATGGTTGCATCTCTCTTGTACTAATATACACTTCTGATACATTTAATAAATATATAGAACAACTGCCTAGTAGTGTAGAAAAGCCGCCAGTGTTAGTGATATTTATTTTCTTAATACTAAAAAAAAAAAGTTCCTCTTTTTTTTTCCAGAGAAGTATTGCAATATTCATTGCTGATCACAGGTCCTTGAAGATTGGTTAGAAATAATTTATAGGGCAGGTAAATTGGTTTCTTTTATTCCCAAAAGAATCTATATAATTCCTACATAAACCTCTAAGAATCCCAAGCTTATGTTTTTATAATTTTTTGTTCTCAAGCTAAAAATAATCACTGAACAGGACAAAATAATATGCTAATATGAACATTCTTAGAGTTGACCTAGTTGTAACTCAAACAAGGGAACTTGTTGTGCTTTGCACTGGAAATCATTCAATCAGTCTTACTTGCTTAGACAAGTGGTAATATATTTATTGATATTTCTAAGATTCTGAAAAGTTATTTATATGGACTTCATAGAAATAACTTTATTCTGTGTGGATTTTAAATGCTATGGTAGTTTTTCTGTTCATTACACCTCATACAGCTAAGTTATAAATGTTGAAAACCTTTTTCATTAAAGTGATAGCTGTTTTTCAGTGTTTATTATTTCACTCATTATTTCAAAATTTCATTTTCTGAATGAATCGATTTTGATCTATTTGCTTGTGCTTAAAGAGTTGATGGGAGCTGTAAAATAGAATTATTCATAGACTACATAGAAAAACTAATGTATTAAAGTGGAGTCATACTTGAAATCATAATGTAGTTTGTACTCAGGTTTATATTAAGAAAACCTTTCAGCGAATTTCAGTCAACAGGGTTTTTGAACATGTTTTGATGTAATTCATTATGTTGCCTAAAAAAGAATTAAGAATAAGTAAAATAGCATCAAGCTTCCCTAAATCGGCAACATTGAACAAAAAGACAAAGAAAAAACTACATAGATTAGTTAGTTCTGTTACTAATACTAATAGTAACATTATTAGTTACTGTCTGGCATTGTGTTTGGCTTCTTAATTTTTATTTTAAAGGTAAATTGCATATGTTGGTCCCCAGAAAACTTCTATATTGGTATAAAAGGAACTAAATGAATTTTCTTCTAGTGTAGTATATTCAACTAACTAAAAATCTTTTCTACTTGAGCACTACATTTGTCATTAGGCCTGGCATTCTCAATCAGCTCATTTAGACCCTTATTTAAATTGTTAAAGAATCTACTGGTTTATAATTTCTTTAAGGTATAAAAAATTTATGCCTCTTATTATCTATGCATTGATTATATTTTGTTCAAATACTTTTGAATATTTTGTTCAAATTTCCAAATTCTATAGTTCTTACTATTTCATGTTCCTTGGAAAGTCAACATTTAAAAGTGATGGTAGTTGCAATGTCATTTTTTCACCATTATGAGATCGAATTTGTCTTCCCTTCCCATCTCTTTTCCTTACCAGCGTTTCAATTTTATGTATGAAAAGTCACTGAAGGTTTTGCTACCATGATAGTGTTGCTTTTGTATCTGCAAGAAATTTGGCATGGGAATGGTGGTTGAGACAGATATTTAGGTCCCACATAAGATATCTGTTCCTTAAGGATAGAGCAGGAAATTTGTTTTCCACCCTCGAATGAATAATATTCATGCTTAAAAGGACGTAAAATACATGAGATGGCTATACAGTTCTGACAATCAGCAGTGCTTTTGCCACAAAACAGGTTGATAACATCCACATCAATTTTGCCAACTTTCAGTTTCCCTACCATTTCAGACCGCTGGTTCTAGGAATTTTTCATCTAAAGTGAATCCTTTCCCCCATATTTCCTGTCCCATAAATGGGATTATTTTTCAGAGAATACTAATGACACATAAGTGTTTGAATGTACATTAAGCCTTTCATGGGCACTCCAGAAAGGTTTTGAAAGCATTATTTTCAGTGAATATAAATACCACTGTAATGGTATAATTTGTAAATTGTGTACTATATGACCTCATAGATCTGCCTGTGAAGAAAAAGTTCCTGAACTGAATAACCTTGGCAATTTTACTTGTTATGAATAGGCTGATGTCGTGATTTCACTGCAGCCAGCCACCAACCAAGCACCACACAACCCAGCAGCAGGATCAGGGAGAAAACCAGAAGGGAAAAAGACAGAAAACTTGTGGGTTGAGATAAAGACAATTAATTAGGGAAAGAAAAAGCCACTCATATAAGCAAAGCGAAACAAGGAATTAATTCAGTGCTTCCATGAGCAGACTGGTGTTCAGCTGCCTCCAGGAGAGCAGAACTCCACCACATGTATTCATTACTTGAGAAGACAAACACCATCAATCTAGAAGTCCTGAAATTCCTCCTTCTTCCTCCCAATGTATATACAGAGCATGATGTCTTATGGTCTGGAATATCCCTTTAGCCAGTTTGGATCACCTATCCTGGCTGTGTCTCCTTCCAACCTCACATGAACCCCCAGCTTCCTCGCCAGTGTGGCAGTAAGAAAAGCAGAAAAGGCCTTGACTCTGCTCAAGCCCTGCTCAGCAATAACAGAAACATCTCTATTTTAATCAGTCCTGTGGTTAGCACAAATCTAAAACACAGCACCATAATAGCCACTGTAAAGAAAATTCACTCTAGTCCAGTGTCTCAGTTGGAGATGGTGAGAATGGTTATCTAGCCACCACCACTTGGAGAGCTTGTTAGCGGAAATGGAACAAGAGTTATTAAAAATAAAAATATGAATGAAAATACATACATACATATATATATATATATATAAAAATGGTACCAGCGACGCTTCCCCCAACATCCGAAAAACTGCATCTCCTGCACCCAAAAAAAACCACCCTAAAACCAAACAGTTGTTGAAACTGTGACACCAAAAAAGGATTCAGTTGCACAGCAGAGTGCAGGATCCTGCTGCCTCTGGGGCTCGCCAATATTGGGGTCCTGCTGGAGCCTTCTGACATGCAAAATGTCGGGGAGGCAGCCAAGATGCAAAAGGATTTAGGAACACTGGGACGCAGAGAAGCGGCAGGAGACAACCCTGAGAAGGCAAAGAGTTCTACAAGGGCAGCTGGACCGCTTCCAGCTTGAGATCTTCTCTCTAGAGTTTGTCCCAGGAGCAAAAGAGTTTGAGCCCCTGTACCCACGAAACTTTTAAAAGGCTTCCAAGTCCTGTCATGCACTGTCCCCTCTCTCCCAATCAGAAGTGACTCCAGGATGCCAATCCTATCTGCCTTACACTGGTTTATGTCATCAAAATGGCAGCGTTCATGCCAAGACACATGGCTGATGGTGGATGGCCACCCACTCACGCACCACTGCCGCCAGTGGGAAACATGCCCGGGAGCCGCCCCGCAGTCCAGGCAGACGGGAGCAGCTGGCATCCACCACTGCACTGCCAGCTCCACCTCTCTGCTGCCGCCATGATCCAGGAGTGGGCACCCCTGTGCACGCCAGGGCAGGTGGCATGGGTGGCAGAGCCGGGGCTGTCCCAAACTCACTCCAGGAAAGCAAGAAAAATAGAAAAAGATTCAAAACAGCTACATATAAAAATATATTATCCTAGGCACTTAAATCATGACATTCAAACAAAACAAGCACAGCTGACAAATTTAAAATAATTGTGGGCATATTAAGTTAGAAGTAGAGGGACAAAAAATATCAACAGGCTTTTTGGTAAATGTCAGGAGTTCAGGTCATTTATACAGATGAAGACATGGGGGGGATGTGACACAGAGGGGCTTAAAATGGGGGCAGAAGATAAAATTATTTTTGTATTTTAAATAAAATTTTTATCAGTAACTGACCATTGGCTGACATTTTAAACTTAATTAAGTCACAACTGATAATGTTTTTACCATGTAAATGTAGCCTTATAACTTGTAATCAATGTAATATTTCTACTTATATGTTTGTGAAGACACATACTCTGATCAAAATATTTTTTTCCTCTCTGATATCTGGGAAATCCTACAGCAGGGTGATTTACAGAGTACTTACAGATTCTTTCTGAAAGAAACATCAAAATACATCACATACTCTTGTCATTCTTTTAAACCACTGTATGAACTACAGGGAATTTATATAAAATCACCACAAGACTATGCATATTGTAAATGAGACAGTCTGTTTCCCATCTCATAGTCATGTTATGTTTGGAGAGGGTTCAGGCAGAGATAGACTGTGCAGTGAAATAGTATGTACTATAGTCTATAATCAAAGTAAAATGATATTAAAACTTTTATATATCTTCCTAAATAAGCCATGATCTTCAATAATAGAAATCCTAATAGGAAAAGGTTAAACTAGCCCACTGATCCAGTATGGTAAATTTTAGAATTCATCATCAGAAAGTCCTTGCTTTAGAAGGAAGAATATATCTCCACTGAAGCTGCACTAAGGGAATTCTTAATTTACAAAGAGGCACTACTGTACCATTTGAGAGCAAAGTTAAAGAATTATGAGCTATTGAATGACATATGCACAAAAGATATGTTGTATAAGCAACTGAATTTTGAAAGCATATGGTTATAAAATATAGAATAAATTATTTTCAGTCATTCCTTTCTCATTCCTTTCCCCTTTGTTCTGCATTTCAAAAATATTGTGATAATATTTATTGCAAGGAAAGAACTGTCTAAACAGCATTACATATTTTGTCCTAAGATTAGCCTGTGCCATACAGCTGCAAGCATGACACTGTCTCTGTAATTTTTTGTTAGACCTCTAGCCCCTTTGAGGAGGAGCCACTTCTCTAGTTTCCATGGAACGTGACCCCAGATAGTATGAAATCACATGTTAAATAAGCATTAATTTCAAAATTATAATATGAAGATTATGTATAGAGGACCTTGCTGAGGTAGCGTCCAGAAACAAAAGAAAACAAGTCTTAAAAGTACACACACTTTGATTCTGATCCATCAAGTTCAATAAGCTAACAAGTTGTTAAGTTACTTGTACAGTCACAATTGTTAGAAAATATTTTCTTTAAATACTCTTCTGCACTGGGTGGGAGATTTTTCTAAAGGTCTGTGAGACCACCACACAAGCTGAAATTTCTCCCCAAATGCTTTATGTAATTCATATATCTGATGCTTAATGAAGCTATTTGTTTTTGACACTTCTTCTAAGGAAGTACTTTACTACACAGAGCTTTCAGTTACCTTTGCTTACTACAGGTGCTTTTACTGCACAGAATCTCTTCTGCATATGGTCAGGTAGAGCCATCTCCTAACTGGAGAGTAAATGTAACATTATGTAGTGGCCTAGTGCTTAGTCTCCTTTAACTCATTAAAAGGATGGGGTTTCTGGAAGGGAAATTTCATAATATGCAACAAAGATTTTGAGGATTTGTGTCACAGTCTATTTACCTCTGATTGTAGCTATGATAACCTGAGACTTATTAAAAATATTTAATGAAGAAGGACTCTCATTTTGTTGCCAAGAAAGTTGAAAAATATCAGCTCTAAATATTAATGTTTTCTTCTCCTTTTTACTATTTACTTTGCTTTAGTTCATAATACAGTTCCAACCTAGAACAGATGGAAAGCTGCTCCATGCGTATTCTTTTCTGCCTTTTAAAAGGAAAATTTACTTTCCTAGATTTCAGCAGTCCCCTAGCTCATCACAAAATAATGTTCCACTTCTTTCTTGCCCAGAGAAAAATGACTGAGAAAAGAGAGGTGATAACTGCTTGGTGCTGCCTAATCAGAACCAGCCTACATCGGAGCTGATCGTGAATTTTGTGCAGACCACAAAACTCTACCTATCTTATTCTACTGCTTGTCTGGAAAGGCAGACTGAAAGAAAGCGATTATCATCAAAAGTATCGAGAGGTCAGCTGGTGATCTGGAACAATAACAAATGCATTATACTTAAGTAGGAAACAGCAATATTTCATTCAATAGTTTCTAAAATTATATACTGGGATTTTTAAACTTTATTTTTCACTGGTTTAATTGAAGACAAGATATTAACCGATAAGTCCTTATGATAATATGTGAGGGGTTTTATTCCTTAACAAATAGGCACTTCTTACTGAAAAACTGTGACCCTACAAAGTTCATGATCAATTCTTACAGTGCAGTGCCCTCCACTGTGAACAAATAAATGGTATGTGTGAAAGGCAATTAGATAGTAGCTTAGAAATAATAGTATATGATCATAGCAGGTAGTCACGGGTCATTCTCATACTGTGCAACAGAGGGAAGTGCAGACTTTTTAACTGACCCTGACTGATTCTGCTCTGCAGAAAGCAGCAGGAGAGTTAAACCCAAGCTGTATTCTGTTTGGGCTGATTAATCATGCTAACAAGGATATAGTGTTACCGGGACAGAATCATAAAAACATGCTGGGTGTTATGCTGCACCATGGAGAAATTATTGCTTACGCCAATGAGAATGAATATCTCTATCAAAATATTGTATTCTGCAGCACAATCTTTGTCAGTTTTAAAGGGGATTTTGCCAGGATTTCTTTTATTGAAACAAAATAGGTTTGGGTTATTTGTTCGAGGTGTTTTTCAGGTGAGATTATGTAGGTGGTTTTAATAAAATAAATTAAGAGATCTTGTCCTGGATTAGTGGACAGTTATGCACTTTAAATGTAATAATATGAGACAAAACAGTATAGAGATAAGTAACCTTTATTATGTTTTTTATTTACATATATATACATGATAAATGTATGCATGCATTTAAATGAAAAGTAGGAAGACAGAAAACAAACACACAAAATAACTAAGAACCAGAACGATTTAAAACACGAATACCCTTTTTCCCATATGTCCTTGGGTGCAGAGATAGCTGTGGTGCTTGCACCCTTTGAAGGCAGAGGAATGAGGTGCTCTCCTGTGACCACTAGAGGGCACTTATGGAGCCATGTTGCCAAGGGACACAGTCCTGAGGATGGAGCAGTGGGCACTGCAAATAGCAGTAGCTGGAGAGGCTGCAGGGTGTGAAAGCATCGAATCCATTGGACCACCGGGAAGGGCACCAGAAGGAGCAGTTGGGAGGGACAGTTACTTACAAAGAATCACCAAGAGAAACAAAGTTTCAAGTTGAGCTGCTGGAACTGAGGAGAGATGGAGAACCCCAGGAGCCGAAGAGTGAAAAGACACTGCTGCCACACACCGCCACTGTCCACCACATGCTGCTGCTTGCTGGTGGACCACACACTGCAGCTGCTGAAATCCAAAAGAGTCGAAGTTCATGTGCACTGCCTTCTTAAAGTGTTCTCCATTTCCTTTTCCAATCCCACATCAGTCTCTGTGCTGCAGAAACTCCCATCAGTCCGTTGGCTCGCCTTGCCCTGGAAGTCACAAATATTGTTTGTAGCCGCTACTGCCTGGGACCACGTAGGGCTGCACTATGGATGCTGCCACCACTTTAGGCCACTGGCAAGTGGGTCCCCAGCAAAACCACACTGTGCCCACTTGCAGCTCCCGGCCACAGCAACCATCCCACTTGATGCTGACCCAGCCCTGTGCACAAAGCCACACAACCATGGGCTGTCCCAGCCTCAATCAGGGCCGCCAGGGCTGCCAGGAACCCACAGACCAGTGCCGAGAGGCAGGTGGGGCCCCGGAAGGTGCTGGGCAGTGTGGCCCACAGCCCCCCACCCCCACCAACCCATAGTCAAAAGGATAATTTTTTCCATATATAGCAACAAGAAAAAATCCCCAACCACAACAAATCTCTTAACTGGAAGTAGATTTGGGAATAACCTGTTCATTGTTTATTCAGATTTTAGTGCAATTTGTGATAACATGTGATTTTAATTTGCTTTGAATAAACAGTCTTCTAATGTTGCCATAAAACCTCTTAGATTCCAGGGCTTAAACATGACATACTTTTCAGAAACAAGTAATTTATATTTCCTGTAGATATAGAATAATAGAATCATTAAGGTTTTTAAAAAAGGATCATCAAGTCTAACCTTTCAACAAACACCACTTCATCAACTAAATTATAGCATGAAATGCCACATCCAGTCCTGTTTTGAACCCTTCCAGAAACTACCACCTCTCTTAGTGGTGCAGTACAATGCTTAACCCGCCTTTCAGTGAAAAAAAAAATTCTCCGAATATCTAATCTAAACCTACCCCGGTACAACTTGAGGAAATTTCCTCTCATTCTGTCACTTGTTATTCGGGAGAAGAGATCGACATTCAGCTCAGTATCAGCCTCCTCTCTAACAGAGATCAGTTTAGAAGATGGGTCCCTTTCTTCACTGATTATAGCAGAGATTATGAATTTAGGTATCACAGCAGTCTGTCTTATTAAACCTCATAATGTTGACCTCAGCCCACTGATCCAGCTGTCCAGATCCCTACACAGGGCCTTTCTGCCCATCAGCAGATCAATACTCACACCGAACTTGGTGTCTTGTGCAAATTGATTACAGATGCCTTTTATCCCGTCATCCAGACCATTCATAAACAGGACCCAATACAGAGTCCCGGGGGACATCACTTGTGTCCAGCCACTGAGAGGATCTAACTCCATTCACCACAACTCTTCAGTGAGGTTCCCACATTTCACAAGAACACTATTATTAGAAGATTATGAAGTGGAAAATACAATCATCTTCTATCTTGTAAAGACAAGTCTATGTATTTAAAAGTTTCTGAGAAACTCCATACTGAATTCCTGAGACAGAACAAAAGACTTCTACAGTAATTCAAATGTGATTGTAATACCTCAAGAATTCTTGTAGCTCCCCATATCTTGTCAATGCATTAGAAATAGAATTAGACCGAGAGGCATAGAAGTAGAATTAGACAGAGAGGTAGGTGACTATAATCTGGTGTCCTAAGGAGAGTAATTGAATTGTTTTAATAAAAAGGAAAGGTAAACTATTCTGAGCTTACACAATTCTACTGCTTATACAATACCAGATATGTGCAAAGCACACTAAATTTTCCTAGTGCTATAATATTTGTTTCAGTTTCTTTAGTAAAATAAAAATTATACATATTTTATGGCCTATAAATGTAAAACTTTCATAAAGTACATTCATTGAGTTGCCAAATAAATCACGACTGTATTTAAAAAATGTACGAACAGTTGCCTACTTGCATATATAAATTCACTTTAAAAAATCTCTATACATCAATATAGTAACGAAATTAAAGTTGTATATCTAACCTACAATCCTCAAAGCTTTTCTGTAAATCTTCGTTGTCAGAAAAACAAAGCTTTAAGTAAAAAAAATTATGCTAATGGGTGCTTCTTTCTGCAGTAAGTTTTTTCATTCTGATGGTAGCAGCAATGTGACATACAAGGTCTGAAAATATCACCTACATCAATATCTAACTGTGATTGCTAACTTCTTTTGCTTGGTGTACTGTAAAAAGAAGTGTTTCCTTTATAATTTTAGCACAACAGAGCATCACAGTTGAAGGGAAGGAGGAACCAAACGACAAAGCAGAAATCCATTTGACTATAAAGTCACATATAAATTGTTGGCAATTCTGTTATTCTGCTCTTAGATTCAGTTTTCTGGTTCTCTTTTAGGCATTTACAATGCCTATTCACATAGCCTAGCTAAAATTTTCCTAGCTATGGAGATAGTCTTCACATATGCAAGCAATTGTTATCAGCATCAAAGGCTGCTACATATTCATCAAAGAGAGTAAAGGCTGTATTTAGGGCTCATCTATTTTTTTTGTACACAGTAAATTTCTACATGCTTTGCTATAGGTTAGGAGCACTTAGGATAGGGATGGGGATAGAAAACCATACTGCAATCCTGATTAAGTAGCGGGCTTATCCATAGCGTATACTGAGACTGGTGTTCTATGTATTGTCATCTGACACTATTTAGTGGGGATACATTTCCTTTTCTTTCTCTGAAATAATGAAAAGAAGTATTTAGCCAAAGAAAAAACATGGTACTGTGTCCTTGAGGGTTTCTTCTAATGGTTGCTGCAATGGTTTATGTTATTCAAGTAGTGCATTCACATAACATCATTATCTAAACTTTAAAAATGTGTAAAGACAGGAGGGAATATTTTCACTTCTTCCTGTATCCCTAGCATATATGTAATGCAATGAGGTACACAAGTTTAATCTACATAGCTCTGTGGCACTTCTCTTCTCTTCTGGAAGAATGCTTATGTTCTTATGACTCTCAGAAATTTCAGGCTGATGCAAGATGAGCCTGAGATAACTTCAGACATCTAAATTGCTATGAAGAGAGCTGTGGTAGTGATGCCATAAGGGGTATGCTTAAGATTTGAGAATTCACTATAGCTGGGTGGCTGAGTAACTTAGAATATTAAGGGTAGAAAACGGCCTGTCCTTCACATGTTTGCATTCTTCTGTATAGATAAAGAGGTAGCTAGACCAAAACATAAGACCTGGGGGGAACAAACAGGGGGTGGGGATAGGCAATAAGGAACCATTCCGTTGGATGTTTTGGGGGCATAGTAGTAAGATGGGATTTAGTTGGCTAAGGTATAATGGGCGGGCACTAGAGGTTTTAAAATTGGAGAGATTGTTATGAATTCCCTCTTTGGATCATCGGGCACCAAGAGTAAAGCTGTTCTTTCCCTTCACTGCGAGTCCTGTCTCACTTCTTATCTCGGCCGGGCCGAGGCCTCACGGCAACAGTAGACAATAACGAAGACGTGAATGCAACTATTGCCCTCTTCATCTGAGTCTTGTTGCTCACACATTTTTGTCAATATCTGCATAACTATGCAGAGCTCCAATACAACTGCAAGTTTCTCATTTTTATTTGTTGCTCGTAATGAACAATACTTAATAATACAGATTGTCCAACTGAAGTTAATAGTATTTTTTTAACAGTGCAAAATCACAACAAGATTTTATTCCATTAAAATAAAAAATGAATCTATTATTTTGAAAAAAAACCCCAAACTCTAGTGAGGTGAAAACTTGGACAGATTGCAGAGCTCAAATGGTTGCATTTGGTTTTGTGAAGTCAAGATGACTCTTAATTACCTGTTGTGTTCTTTGCAGAAAAGGATGTGGGATCCCAGTGGACAAGTTCAGCATGAATCTACAGTGTAGTTTTGTAAGGGAAAAAGTCAGTCTGGGCATCCCAAGATGAATTAGCCAGGGTAATTCCATCAGGTCCCAGGTGGTAATTGCTCCCTTCTATTTTGCAGTAGATTCTACCAAGGCTCACCAGGATACTTGGGTTCTGGAGTATGTGATGTGTGAGGAGACACTGAGAGCTGGATCCAAGGTAAGAGGAGATATAACTGTGCTTCACATATTCGGTGGTAGAGAGTAGGGGAGAAAGATTTCCAGGTGCAGAGTCCTCCTGAAGGTGCACAGTGACAGGACAAGAGGAAATGGACAGTCAAGTTTCCATATAGGACATTCCAATTAGATCTAGAGGTATTTCTATAATGAGGGTGGGTTTACATTATGACAGGCTGCTGGGGAAATTGTGGAACATCCATCCTTGAAGATGCTCACAACTCCACTGGTCAGAGCTGTGAACAGCCTCATCTATGCTGGCCCTTCTTGAGCAGGTGGATGTATGAGATGTTCTCCATATGACTGCTTTAGTCTAATATATTCTAAGAATATATGTTTTTATGAAAAGTTTCAGGTTTAGATTAGTAAAATACATCCTTTATAATAAGATGGGAGAAAAAAAATAAAATTATTTTCTATTAGCGGAGAGGGGCATTTTTTGCTTTGTTAGAATAGAACCATAAATATCCAACTAAATATTCTGTTCTGAGGGTAAATATAGACCTGCAACTTTATTTTAAGACTGAAAACTATATTTCTGACATGTTTGAAAAATAGAGGTAAGTATTAAAAAAGCAGGCTGTTTTTATCTTGTGCTACTTCTGGGACGTCTTTGACTATAGTCCATGTCCCTGATCTACAATATATGTGCCTTAAAAAATATAACTTACCATTCAGAATGGTATGTTACTGAAAGGAGTAAGTTACCAAAACTGTCGAAAATCATTCAGGTTTTAGCACTCTGCAGAAATCACTAGGCTCTGTTCCTGCAAGCGACTGGTCAGATCAATTTTGATTACAGATGCTTATAATTAATTTAAATAAACATGCTCAGTTGACCTTGACAACGTTTTGAGCATAGCAATAGTTAATATGTTAATTTTAGTAACACATTATAATAACTTTTATCTCCCTCTTCATCTTTGTGAGAGTGAACAGATATCAGCAATTTTCTGTAAAACTGCATACTTAACTAATCAGGAAGACAGTAAGAAAGTCACAGTAGCAGAGAATGGTTGAGGTTAGAAGGGACCTCTGGAGATCATCTGGTCCAAACTAGCTGCTCAAGTAGGGCTTTCTAGAGTGAGCTGCCCAAGACCATTTCCAGACAGCTTTTCAATGTCTTTAAGAATGATGACTATACAACATCCCAGGGCAACCTGGGCAAGTGCTTCACCAGCAGTAAAATAAATTGTTTCCTACCATTCAGATGGACTCTACCTAATTTCAGGTTGAATTCATTGCTTCAAGTCCTATCCCTGTGCACCACTGAAAAACCCCTGATTCCATCTTCTTTGGACTCTCCCTGCATTGACAAGGTTCCCCTCGAGCCTTCTTTTCTCCAAGCTGAATAATTCCAGCTCTCTAAATTTGTCNTTGATTACAGATGCTTATAATTAATTTAAATAAACATGCTCAGTTGACCTTGACAACGTTTTGAGCATAGCAATAGTTAATATGTTAATTTTAGTAACACATTATAATAACTTTTATCTCCCTCTTCATCTTTGTGAGAGTGAACAGATATCAGCAATTTTCTGTAAAACTGCATACTTAACTAATCAGGAAGACAGTAAGAAAGTCACAGTAGCAGAGAATGGTTGAGGTTAGAAGGGACCTCTGGAGATCATCTGGTCCAAACTAGCTGCTCAAGTAGGGCTTTCTAGAGTGAGCTGCCCAAGACCATTTCCAGACAGCTTTTCAATGTCTTTAAGAATGATGACTATACAACATCCCAGGGCAACCTGGGCAAGTGCTTCACCAGCAGTAAAATAAATTGTTTCCTACCATTCAGATGGACTCTACCTAATTTCAGGTTGAATTCATTGCTTCAAGTCCTATCCCTGTGCACCACTGAAAAACCCCTGATTCCATCTTCTTTGGACTCTCCCTGCATTGACAAGGTTCCCCTCGAGCCTTCTTTTCTCCAAGCTGAATAATTCCAGCTCTCTAAATTTGTCATCTTAGAATAGATTGTCCAGACCCTTAGTCATCTATGTTTCCGTTTGTTGGACTCTTTACAGCTTCTCCATGTCCCTCTTGCTCTGGGGAGCCCAGAACTGGATAAAGTTCTCCAGCTGTGGCCTCACCAAGGCTGAGTAGAAGGGAAGGATCACTTCCTTTGAATTTCCAGGCAGCACAGGATACCATTAGTTTTCTTTGCATCAAGAGCATATTGTGGCTTATGTTCAATTTNCTCCCTCTTCATCTTTGTGAGAGTGAACAGATATCAGCAATTTTCTGTAAAACTGCATACTTAACTAATCAGGAAGACAGTAAGAAAGTCACAGTAGCAGAGAATGGTTGAGGTTAGAAGGGACCTCTGGAGATCATCTGGTCCAAACTAGCTGCTCAAGTAGGGCTTTCTAGAGTGAGCTGCCCAAGACCATTTCCAGACAGCTTTTCAATGTCTTTAAGAATGATGACTATACAACATCCCAGGGCAACCTGGGCAAGTGCTTCACCAGCAGTAAAATAAATTGTTTCCTACCATTCAGATGGACTCTACCTAATTTCAGGTTGAATTCATTGCTTCAAGTCCTATCCCTGTGCACCACTGAAAAAACCCTGATTCCATCTTCTTTGGACTCTCCCTGCATTGACAAGGTTCCCCTCGAGCCTTCTTTTCTCCAAGCTGAATAATTCCAGCTCTCTAAATTTGTCATCTTAGAATAGATTGTCCAGACCCTTAGTCATCTATGTTTCCGTTTGTTGGACTCTTTACAGCTTCTCCATGTCCCTCTTGCTCTGGGGAGCCCAGAACTGGATAAAGTTCTCCAGCTGTGGCCTCACCAAGGCTGAGTAGAAGGGAAGGATCACTTCCTTTGAATTTCCAGGCAGCACAGGATACCATTAGTTTTCTTTGCATCAAGAGCATATTGTGGCTTATGTTCAATTTCATGTCCACCAAGACTCTTTTTCTGCCAAGCTGCCTTTCAGCTGGGCGGTCTCCAGAATGGTGTTTTTCCTCCTTAGGTGAAGGTTTTGGAACATCCCCTAGTTGAACTGTCAGCCCATTTCTCCAGCATCTCGAAGTCCCACTGTATGGGACTCCTGGCACAATCCTCTGACTTTTTAGCCATTCCTCCATTTTATGTCTTTTTCAAACTTTCAGTGGGTTCACTCTGACACATCATCCAGATCATTAGAGGGGATGTTAAACTAGACTGGATCCAATATTCACCCCTAGGGCACATCCTTAGTCATTGTCCTCCAACTGGACTTTATGCCACTCATATCACCCTCTGGGCCTGGCTGTTCAGCCAGTTTTCAGCTCACCTTACTATCTGCCTATCCAGACCATATATCAAGAGTTCTCTGTGAAGATCATATGAGTGAGAGTATCAAACGCCTTACAGTAGTCCAGGTAGAAAACAGCCACTGCTTTCTCCTCATCTATCAAACCATCTACTTACAGAGTTTTATCAAGCCGGTCAAGCATGACTTCCCCTTGGTGAGTTCATGCTGGCTATTCTTGATGATTTTCTAATCATTCTCGTGTCTAGAAATGGTTTCTACAATTAGCTGCTCCATCAAACGCTGCCTATGTCAATTACATACCTAATCAAATTTCATGCATACATAAGTGAATTACCTACTTTGCAAGGTATGCAAATTTGTATTTGATTGAAATCCTTTGAAATATGAGTGTCTTTACCCTTGAAAATTTAACATATAATTCTAAAATTTAAGGTTGTATATGTACTAGATAAATCCGTATCCTACAATATATTAAGAAAAAAATTACATGACTCATGTCCCAGAAAACTATCCGTTTATAAATCATCTGGTGTATGGTATGTAATTCAATCACAGGTTAGCATAGAAACCATGTTCTAGCAGAGAGCAGTACAAAATCTTTAATACTTGCAAGCTGTTCTTCTTAAGTGGTTTATACTCTGAAAACTGAAGTTTATTGTCTAGAGACACTTATTGGAAAGTAAGCCAAATAAATCAAGATGACTGTAATTCTTATCATGAATCGTTACTAGTCTCTTTCAAAAAATAACTGTAAAGCATTGCAATTGAGGTTTGGCTTTGCTGTATATTTTGTTTTTATTATTACTTCAATCCACACACTGAAATCCCCTGTAAAGGGATCCTTCAGAGTTGAGCTAATATGATCAATAGTGGTAAAGTAAATGTTTCTGATTCTCAGGGTAGTAACACATAGGTGATTACAGCAAAACATGTCAGTCTGTATATGTTATGTGATATTTTGCAGCATAATTTCACTCACTCTGCTTTTATCCAGTTTCAGTGACTTAAATGTGACAATATGATCCAACCCTTGCAGTATAGGCAGACTGAGCATAAAAGAAAAGGACATGCTGTCCCATTAAGTAAGATAAACTTATATACATAAATATCACAATTGAAGGTCGTGTTTGGAGACCAAAACCCACATTTGTTACAATCCTGTAGTCAGCAGAGAGTAGTTAAATAAATCAAGTTAGATAAAATCAGTCCTTACTTTGTAGCAAAATTCTTCCAAATACCATTAATGAGCATTAAAGAACAATAAAAGAATACAGGGTTAGGCAATATTTAAGGAAATATTTAGAATTTATCTTATTAGTCATGGATGTTAGTTTTCAAATATATATTTTTATTATGTCCAGACTGAATATGTCTAAATTATTCTAATTGCAGCTTAATGAGTCAAGAGCAAGACTGTTGTACATATGTAAAAACTCTTACAAAAATGAAAATTGAATAGAATATATTACTTTTAATGATTCCACAAATTATCAATGTTTAGTGTTAGTGGTTTGACAATTTCTTTCTTCAATGTTAAATAATCATTAAAATAATGGTGATTTTCAGGTCAGATGACAATAAGGTGATTTTTCTGTAACAAAACTATATCAGTACACATTTCTTTACAAAGATGAATATATATTATAAGTATTACTAGTGTACATTTATATCAATATTTTTTCCATTTTTAAAAATAGGAATTAACAGTGGCTAGAGTGCATATTAAAAAAGTGAGAGATGGGTAGTGATAAGTGGTAGAAGCTTAATTTTAACTTTAATATAAAAATATTCCTAATCCTGCACATCTCTATTCCTTGGTATAAAAGCAGACTGAATTTGGAGAGAAGTTATACTGTAAAAAGACATGAGGATTCAACACTGACGCAGCAAGTATACTACTTTTTCATTCAATTGCACCTAAGCTTTTTAAGGAGAAATAATGTGTGTTATTTTAAAAATACTTATATATTTTTCTTTTTTAATTATTTATGGTTATCTGAAAAGGTAGGAAAACAGCTTGAGTATGTATTTTACATGCTTCAATAATCTGAAATGGAAAAACAAAAAAACCCCAAACAAACCATTTTTAATCTGATTTTTTTTCCTTTATAAGTGTGTCCATACTTTCACTCTTTGATGGATACAGCCTTGATTACTGGAGTTGGTTAGAAGTTATAGATAGCATGAAGTACTGAACTCATAAACCAAGACTGTCCACAAAATTATTAAATTTTGTCCACTTTTTAATTGTTTTTATTAACAAAAACAATGTTGTATATAATGCCATGTAAAATTCCCTAAATTATTAATCGCCCAGAGAAATCTAACATAATATATGCTTTATCCATAAAGGATAATGAAACTAAAAGGAAATAAGCATATCTTGGGAAAGCTCAGCTGTGATGTGTCCAGGAAAATGGCTAAAGGCATGTCTTTTTCCACCTTATGTAATACATTGATGAGCTTAATAAGACATTATAAGGAAAAAAAACATATTATGGGAGAAGGTTATAAATGTTTGCTGTATTCACTTTGAAGATTTGTTTCTTATGATACTTTTTGGACTGTGACAGATGAAACACTGATAGTTTATATACCATATTATTTTAAGATGTACAAGGTTTGCCTCTAGCCACAACAGTGATTCTCAAAATGACAGAAAACATTTTATCAGGTGAAAGACACTCTAGCTATCCTGAAACAAATATGTAGCTAAGTTCTGAATGATTAGAAAACTGAAGTTCGCACATCTTTCTTGAACCACGAGGCAACACAGGAAGCACCTTTTATTATCTTCACAGGTGGTTACAGCTCTTAGGGTAAAAATCAGTCCTCTGAGATTTCATGTTGTTTCAGGAGTCTGTCTACATACTACATTTCTTCATTAATTGTATTTATATGAACTAAATTCTACCAAAATTATTTAGGAATACAAGCAAAAAACTTTTGTATCTTGTATGCTTCTTAAATCCCTGCAAAACCTGCACAAAACTATAGATGAATAAGAAGATGCTCTGCATGCTAGGTTTTGTTGCAATCAGACAGGCATTAAATTCCCTATCATTACACAGGTAAACCCTGAATTTTCATGAAAAGATATCTCATTGTTTTCTCTGGATTGAACTGAAATGAAACCAAATTAGACCCACCCTTTAATAACTTGCCTTTGTTTACTGACTTTATTATTGTGACAAATGATACTCATGATACTTATCTCACTGGTTGCAATAAAAATATGACAGTCAGTGAAACTTCAGAAGGATAAAGAAAGAGATTGCTCATTGCAAAGTCCTTGAAATAAGCTGGAAATATTTATGTTGTCTTCAGAGGAAAATGATACTGGTATTACAATATAATAAATTCCCTGTTCAAATGTCTTAGCTTCTCATCCACTAAAATCAGTTCAGAAAGATACTTTTGCCACTTCTGGGAAATATAATCAATAATGCTTTACGCTGAGTAAGTGAACAGGATGATGAAACACTATTAAATGATTCAGAGTACTTGTGCTAGTCATGCAGCTAAGATCTTACATGACACTGGAATCAAAGTCTTTAAGTCTATTAGGAATTTTCGATCAAATGCAATGGTTTTACCTCAAGCCTTTGAAGACATGACTGAGGATTTTTTAAAAAAATTTTGTGTATGTGTGTGTATATCTCACATCAATATCTTGCATCCTATTACAAAATCATAAATGTTAAAAAAAAAAAAAAAAAAAGCATCGGGGAATGGGTAAATTACTAAAGACTGAACAGCCAGAAACATATATGGCAATTCTACTATACAATACCTATGCAATGCAGGGGTAGTATGTCCAGGCTATATGCAGATCTATCAGTAAAGCAGAAATTTGCAGACTGCATTAAGACTTTATGTTGCTGTTCCTTGATCTCTAGTATATTTGTTCCAAGTTTTATTATAACATAGTTTTCAGTTCATCAGCTACTTTCAGCAAAATTTATTATAAGAGGGAAAGTGTGCATAATAGATTTTTTTAAAAAAAATCATTTTTTCCCCATTAAAATTGTAACAGCTGTATTACAGTTTATTCATGGAGATCTGGTATGTCATACTATTTATTTATCTATCCAGTAATGCTGATTTACATGTATTTACTGCTCATAAAAATTCATAACCTGAACCTTCTAATTTTTGTGAAAGTTGTATGTAGTTTTAATGTTGTTTCTCTTGCACTAGAAAATACTCTGAGGACTGCAGAAGTACACATAATAAACATGATGAGATTAATGAAACAAAAAAATTATTATGAAAGAGTTCTTACTGATCCAAAGTGATATTTTTCATTCAGTCTTGAAAAAGATGCCTTCCACTGAAACAAAATTGACACTACTTATATCTAGGACCCTTTAGTTGATAAATGAGGCAACTTAAGTACCCTATAGGCAAAGCAAATCAATTCCTTCTAACTTGAGTCAGATTGCACTGTAACTAGAAGAGTGTTCTCTCCAACTTTTATTCACCTCCCTCTCATTTTGAAACAACCACAGGAATGACCCTTGTCTGACATCGGGATATTTCTCACATATAAACTGTTGCTGTGCACTAGATTGTTTTTCACTAATTACGTGTTTTTCTTTTCTCTCTGTTTCTGTGATCACTGTATTTTAGTATATTTTATAAATGTCAACTTTCCATAAGCATTCTGTAAGATACTTTTTACCCACAGTCTGTTTTCTTTCTGGAGCACATGTTCCCAATCTCTTCCACTCTCAACAATCTGATTTCATAGCCTCTATCTTCTGTTCATACTCTGTGATTCCACTGCTTTCTGAATGTAATAGTTAGCTTTTTTGGCCTTTTCTGATTTGAGTTTTGTGTGAGTTGATACCTTGCATTTGATATCCAAAAGAAAGAAATGCATGTGGACTTCTTATCTTTTATGCGTTCCTCTGAATTTATTGTATTTTTGAATGTCTTCAGCTGCCATGAGTTCTAAAATGTAATTAGGTCAATCACAGCATAATGGTCTTAAAATTAAAAAAATTAGGAAGCTGTCTAATACCTCACACATTAGCAGATGAGTACCCATATACCTCCTAGTTCTAATGCTACAATCGGCTTTTGAAATACTAATATTAAGTCTATAAGAACAGATTCTTCAGATTAAAAAAAAAAGAAAGAGCTGAAGTGGTACTTCACTATTTTTTACAAACATTTAGCTCAATGCTAAAGATTGTCAGCAGCTATAAAAAAAAACAATAGCTACAGTCATAAGATATTTACTTCTCCAAGCATGCTTTCTTTTCAAGGTTCTCCTTTACGTTTCAATAAAGTCATTCTAAATAGTATACTTGATTACATTTTTATGTCTAAAGTGTGGTCTAGAGTTTATATTGTATATTCTTTAACTTTATTTCAATTTGTCCTATAAAGAGAATTTGTTTATGTAACTGATTAACTGGCATCAAATTAGGTCAAAAACTGTTGACACAGTTTGGAGCTATAATTGGTTTTTCTAATTGGTAACTATCAAGCGGAATGTAATCAGCTCAAGTAAGTACACTCTGTGCCATTAACCAGTAAAGACTGGGATCTCTTGGGAAAGCTTTACAAACTGTACATTACAAACCAGATTAAAAGTCTATCAGCTTCTGTTTTGCTAAGGAATTTATTTTGTAGAGCCAGGCATACAGAAGTGTAATGACATATTTTTGTCAAACAGCAAGCAATAATATTAACAATTCTACCTTGATGTGGAAGGCTCCACTTCAGAGAACAGATTTGAACATTATATACTTTTCCTCACTGTAGCTGAAAAATCTGCTTTCAAATACAATATTCTTGACTGAAATGTGATCAAAATATGTGTATCTTTTAAATGGGTTTATCTCCAATCAAACAATTAAATAGAAGTAAGGAAAAATCAGGGAATTTTAAATCTAAAAGCCTTTATGCAAAATTACTACAAACAAAATGGTGTGCCAGCTTGTTTGGAATGATCAATTATGTCTTCTCTCAGGACATAACTCACAGAAAAAGTATGTGGCCATCCCCAGTTACTAGTGTTAGACTGAACTTAATTTGCAAAGCCTCATAATCTGGAGGTAACATTGTCCGTATAAATACTACTTGAGGCTCTACTATGTCTTTGCAGAAGTCATAAACTTAAGATCATGCAAATAAGATTAAAAGGGAACTCAAAGGGTCATCTGATCTGTCTGAAAAGTAGATTCTGCAACAGTATTGTGTTTTCTGATGGATATTTGCCTACATTTTTCTTACACTTCCAAAACCAAAGATTACACAACATTCTTAAAAATATCCTGGTTTTACTATGCCTTTATTTCTATTCCCTTCTCTTGATTTATGAATTTCATAATTTCATGGCATTGCATGTTCTTTACCTTCTCAGTGAGTTCTTTACAACTTTAGAGCACTTTTTTGATTTGTCTTGTTGTTTCTTTGTATCAAATAATTATTAACAAGCTTTTAAAACAGGAGTGGGATGGGAATTTACAGTTATAAACGCTGCCCAAATATACCTGACTAGCTCTGAGATATCTCATAAAATCATTGAATCAAAAACCTTAAAGATTATCTAGTTCCAAGCCCCTGCCATGGGCAGGGACACCTTCCACTAGACCAGGTTGCTCAAAGAGCCATTTAACCTAGCCTTGAACACTTCCAGGGATGGGGAGTCCACAACTTCTGTGGTGAACCTTTTCCTTTGCTTCATGACCCACACAGTAAAAGTTTTCTTCCTAATATCTACTCTGCTCATGCCTTTTTTCAGTTTATAGCCATTTCCCCTTGTCCTATCACTACAAACTTTTCTGTAGGCCTTCTCCAAGTATTGAAAGGAAAAAAAAAAGTCTCACTGAAGCCTTCTCTACTTCAGGCTGTATAATCCCAGTTCTCTCAGCCTTTTGTCGTAGAAGTGTGCTCCAGTTCTCTGATCATTATTCAACACAATCATCATTCATCACAGCAGTAGTCTGGTCCAATATGTCAGTGCAGTTCAGTCTGAGTTAAATCTGATGCATAATTGGTAAGGTATAGCCTTTACAGTCTGTCAATACACACTTATAAATTTCTATTTCAATGCCTGGCAGCTTGTCAGTCACTTAAAATCATAATCCAGTCTAAAGAAAAAGTACTAAATATCATAGGTAATCACATGTATAACAAGAAAAAGTAAAAACTGTAATAATTAAAAAGTAAGCCTTGTATATAGGAATACCCAAGCTAAAATATTTATATATTGGAAGTTTTAAAGTAAAATTCTGATTTTATTTTTCACTCTTCATATTGCAAGATGTGAAAGGAGCCAATCTGAAAAGTAATTGTCTTATTTTTACCTAAGTCTGTGTCATGCCTATGGCCAGCTTCTCTTATCTACAGAAAATTGTGAACTACTTTTTATTCTCCACTATCCAACTTCTTATTTCTTCCTTAGACACTGGTGTTTTGGTTTGGCTTTTATTTGTTTGTTTGTTTTTAAATTCTGTCTCGTGCCTTTTATTTTCTATGTTGTGGCTCCATGAACTTTCCCAAGGGACATAAACTCTCTTCATGGGCTCCTTAAAGACTTCATTTACCACCTTCTATTTTCTATAAAATCCCTGAAAGGAAAAGCTCACCAGGGCAGTTAAAAATGGAGTTTGCAACTTGATATATAATAAGTGCTTATACTGCTGAATTATTTTGGCAGATTGCCCTGGTTTGGACACTAGGGGGTGTTATAAAGTGATGAGAGATCCAATAGAGTAACAACAATCAAAAGAAAATTTATTTTACAAACAGTAAAAACCCAACAATAAAAATGCAAAGAGGACAAACTATTCTCCTTCAGGCTGGCTGCTGGGCTGATGGAGCAAGGGAAGGAAGGAAGGCTTGCCCTTGGATGGCACTAATTCCTCTCCTGGGCTCCTGGAAAATAGAAGCAATGAAAAGAAAACTCTGGGGGGCTCAAGGGGAAAGATACCACAGCTAGTGAGCAGCAT
>VYZS01002008.1:3641-32597 GCA_013400695.1 Neodrepanis coruscans | reverse complement strand
AAAAAAAAAAAAGAGAAGAAAAGTCCATACTATTAAAACACTTAAAAAGTACAAGAACACTGTTTCATTGTACAGTCTGACTGTGAAGCCGTTTTACAATTGTTTTATTTTCCAGATTAACTTCCATAAAATCTGTGGTTTTGTTAAGAAAAAAAACACACACACCCCCGCAAAAAAAAAAAAAAAAAAACCAAAAAACCCTGCAAAGACTGCTCTGCAATACCAGTATATCAAGAACAATGATTGCAGGGACAGTATTTAATAAAATATCACTCAAACAGCACTTTGTATGTACTGTGTCAGTGAAATGCGGTCTTCTCTGGGGTAGACCACATGTGCTGTTGAGCAATGAACATTAGAAACATTGAACACTGGAGAGAAAAATTGTTTTAGGATAATCAACTCTGTTGACCATGGGTGGTCTACACTGGTTGTTTATTAATTGTAGGATCGATAAAGATGCTCTCTCTCTGGTCTCCAATGCACCTTTGGTCTGGTCAGGCTTTTTAGTAATTTTTCCAGGGAGACAGGCATCCTGGTGGAAGGAAAGCTGTACTGTCTTGGATTATCTTACCTTCCAGCTTATGTTAGTGTTTTCTTGCACCAAATACCAATACCAATTACAAAATTGGTAAAGGGGACCTTCAAGAACAGCAAGAAGAAGGTGGTGGTTGTGTATTTATTTCTGGAAACAAGCAGCTAGGTTTTTGGTGGCTGAGCAAACAGCATAGGCACTTGTTTGGTTGCCACAAAGGTAGTGAAGCTTGATGCCCCGGGAAGGTACTGAAGGGAACAAGAATGAGCCCCCAGGTGTGTAGGTATGCTGGCACCAAATGGTAGGGAAGGGTAGGACAATAAGCTGTTAAGAATGAGAACGATGTCCAAGGCCTCTATTCTAACTTTTTCTGAATTTCTTGTGAGAGACTGTGAGGGGAAGTAGAGGTCCTGAGTGCCAGTGTGTGGATGAGTCTTGGGGTGGAAAAGAGGGATTTATGCCTGTTAAGATCAGGACACAGGAATAAACTGTAAAGAATGGATGTGCTCTATCAAAGCAGAAGCAAATACAGTTCTGGTGCAGGAAACTAGGGCTGAAGCAGTTGTCAGGCATGCAAAATTCTGTTTTTACAGCTAGCACACTTCTCAGAAGGAATGTGTTATAATTCAAATGGAAATCTTGATCAAACTAACTCCTTGGGGATGTAGTGAGAGGAAAATAATGTACGGTAGTTCTGCCATGCTACCCACTTGTGATAGATAGGGGAGTGACCCTATATATGAAGGACTATATGAACTGTAATAGAAGTAACATATCATAGGAAAGAGACTCATTGTAAAATGTTTCTGGGTTGAAATACTGTTATGGTACTAATAAAATGATCGTACTGATGATAACATTTAGGAAATGCTATCTCAGATTACAGAACCTAAGAATTTATGATTGGTGACTGTAGGAGTCTTAAACTACTTCTAAGTGAAGTGAAAATGTATCATCAGGCTGAGTCACATAATAATAAGTTTCAGGAAGTACTTTAAGAACTTTTTCCTAGACTCCCCAATGGGTTTGTGGCCTAATTCATGTCATACTAGTTAAAGGGCTTCTCTACCATAGTACCCATAATGCTACTAGGTTAACACTACAGTGGGCAGGAACAAGCTAAATATAGTCAAGCTGCAGTCATTCAATTGCAAGTAAGAGAGCTATGTAGAAACAAGGAAATTGATTAAAATATGAAGACCAATTCCAAAGCTTTCCAGGAACCTGAAAATTGTTCAAAGATATTATATCAGAAACCCAAGTAAATGGCATAGCACGAGGGAAAAAAGAGAACAATAAAAACCCTGGATAGAAGTAAAGAATAGAAGAAAATAGGAACTAGAAAGGACTCAGTAGAAAATCTGGTGCATTACCATTGGAGGGGAGCAAGACAATACTTAAAAGTGGGAATGCTCAAATGAGAACAAGAATGGCCATAAAGCAACTCAAGTCAATCGTAAACAGGAAATTAAGAAAGAACTTAAGGAGCATTTTGGAATGGATGCTTACACTGACAACAAGAATATTATGTAAATACTCAGAGGCAGGAAATAGTAGGAATTGTGAAATAATTGGATGACCAAAGCGTAAAAAAAGACATTCAGGAATGAAGAGGTCATGGCAGAGAAGCTCAATTACATCTTTGTTTTTCTTTTTGCTGAGGAAGATGGTGAGGAGATACCTGCTTCCAACCCAGTGTAAATGTGGTTGTACAGCATGTCCCATCCTTTGTCTAACAATGCTGCAATGCTGCAGCATCACAAAGACCATACTGTCTACCAGGGTTAGTCTCATCTACAAATATAGCTCAGAAGAGGTTCTTGGAGCCTTAGCCTTGATAAGAGGGACTCTGTTTTAGAAAATAAGTTCTCAGAGCATGGGATGAATACAACCATCTGTGAAAGATCCAGTAAAGCTTCTATAATGGAAAAACCTCTGCTCCAGCCTGCTGGACGTCCGTGGCAGTGTCAATAAATGTGTGGATAAGATGCAGTCAGCCTCATTCACCTGGATTTTCAAAAACTCTTTTAAAAGGTTCCATGTTGAAGCTGTTTAAAGGTGTCTTGAAGGAAAACTTCCATGGAAGGAAGGAAAGAGTTTGCTTATTGGGGTTTCTAAGGATGCGGACCACAGAGGGCTCACCAAGAGCTAATGGTGAGATGAGTAATTTTCGATGTCTTCATCAATTCCCCAGAAAAGGAACATCTCCAAAACAGTGAGCATAATTGGATTCTTTCCAGTAGCAAAATGCCAGCCTGGATGACAAGGACTTAAAACTGTATGTCTGTGTGATGGGAGTGAGGACAGATGATCTTCAGGGTAGGAAAGTTTATGTTGTGCATTTAGAAGAGAAAAGTAAGCTAATCCACATATACATGATGTTGAACTTGGATCCTGCAGTTATAAGTAAAAAAAGGTTTTGGAGTCATCCTGACAGTTCATTGAAACTATTTTCCATTGGCTGCCACATATTTAGCCAACAAAACTGTTGGGAATCATCATGAAGGGAACAGACTTTGGGCCCTAATAAAGATGTTGCATAACCACAAACATCTTAAGTACTGTCTACAGTCCTGTTTGCCACAACTCAAGAAAGGGCATAGTAGAGCTGAGGAAGGCTTAGCAATAATCAACTGAACAAGCACCTGTCTTTGTTACAAAACACTAACAGAGACTGGGCCATCAGTTTGGAGATGGAGAGTTTATTCATAGGTAACCTCTGGAACTTAGCACAGGCAGCTGTTGGAGGCACACTGTTTCATTAAGTTCAAAGTAATGGACCATGAAAAGAAGCATTGTGGCTGCTACTCTATAAACAGGATACTAGGCTTTTGATCTGACCTAGTACAGATGTTCTTGTGCTATTAGAGAGCTGGAAAAAATCAAGAAAAAACATGTAAAAGCCCTTGTGCAGGTAAGACAGAACTGAACAAATACAACTCCTTGTTGGAATTGTAGCCCACAGAAAGAAACGCTGTGGCTTGCTTCTCTGATGAGATGAACAGCTGAAGAAAAGCTCAGCAGATGTGCACTTTGTTTATGAGAGTCTAATCTTACAACCAACTTCATCGCCTAAGGCCAGGTTGGAGGGCTGAAGCAAAAAACAAAGCATCAGATTAAAACAATTATCTCACCTTTATGAATGAGTCTGTGAAGAGTCAAACTCAATTTTACCATAGTCAGACAAGGGAGGATGTAACACCTGAGCCTCCTAACTATAAGGTAATCATCATTTTTCAGCTGCTTCTAGTGCAGATATTGAACACTGAGGTAAAGTACTGAGAAAAGGAAGGAAGAACCAGACTTACAGATCTCAGGCCTTGCATTACAGGGTGTGAACTAAACGATTGTCCTTGTGTTAGGGAGTAGGACACAACAGCGAGCAACACAGATACTGTAGTTTAGCACAAGAACTTATCAGTAGAAAACTAGCCTTAGAGACCTTGAAAAAAATTGATCTATTGCCATGGTCTTACATCCCTGAAGACATGACTGGAAAGTGCTTATAATCTACTGGGCTGGGGGAAGGGAATCTGTGCTGAGCAGCTATAGGGGAACCCACTTTCTTGAAAAGAAAAGCAGAAAAGTGTGTGAAGGAAGTATGCTTAAGAAACTGAAGTCAAAGACGACTGGAGTCTAACGATATTCAAAGCTTGCAGGACACTAGGGAAGGAAAGCTAGTGAGCATCTGGCAATGTCAGCATTAGATGAATATTCACTTTCAGTCTGAACTGGGATCACCAAAATTGGAACCAAAAATTATTTATAGTAAGCTACTTACGTTTTAGTACCCTTAATTATTCCCTAATACAGGCATTTTATCACTATCTTTCCATCTTCATGATGGGTATTGACAACATAACAACAATGTGCAACTTGGTTTGTTGGGTATGCTTGGAAGAAGATAAATTTACTGCCCTGCTGAATCAAAAGGATGCCCTTAGAATTCCATCTGCTCACTCTGCTGTTACCAAATAGATGTGGAGGAAGAATAGATGTGAAGTAAAACTGTGCAGCTGTTGCAGAAAAGGAATTGGTCTTAAGTAAAACTGCAGCAGTAGAGCAGTTGTGTGAATTTAAAGGCAGATGAGAAGCATGAGGTACTAATTTGAGATCAGGGTAAGGACAAGAGTAGGAAACCTAGGAGGGAAAAAGAGTCAAAGTTATTTACAAAGGTTGCATGTTGCTAATACAAACAACTCCTCGGGCTTTTGTGGTACTGATGGAGCAGGGCTGCTGAAGTTTAAAGCCTTGTGTCTTTTAAAAGGTCTTCCATTATTTCCAATCTCTACTTCAATGTATTGTGGAGTTTGGGCTTGTCTTAGAGAAGATTGTCATTTCCAGTTACAAACTTGAGGACTGAAGAGGAAAGCTGGCAAAACTGATGTAGTTAGCTGTTAGAGTTTTGGGAGAGTATAGGGGTAGGGAGAGAAGAGAGTAGGGGCTGCTTTTACCTGCTCCTTAAAGCTGAAGGATCGTGGACTGCTTCAGCTCCAGAAAAACATCAGTATCTTCACAGAGTCATAGAATTCTAGGTTGGAACTGACATAAAGGATCATCTGGTCCAATCTGTCTTGGCAAAAGCATTGTCTAGACAAGGTGGTCCAGCATGATATGCAGGTGAATCCTAAAAGTACCCGATGCTGGGTAATTCATCACTTCCCTGGGGAGAGGGTTATTCCAGTGGCTAATGTTCCTCCTGTGACCAACTGGAATCCCCCTAGGAGTGATTTGTATTCATTATCCCTTCTGTTTTCCATGTGATTCCATGAAAAAAGAGAGTATCTTCTTTGCGGCCACACTTTAAATAATGGAACATGGTGATTAAGTCTCCCCTAAGTCTTCTCTCCTCAAAGGGGAACAAACTCAGCTCTCTCAGCCTTTCCTTACGTGGCATATGTGGCCCTTCTCTGCACTCTCTCCATCCTGTCCACATCTTATCTGCATAGCAAGGACCAAAGCTGAACACATTCCAAGTGTGGCGTGACTGAGTAGAGTTGAACAATGATTTCTTTATCTCTGCTGGTGGTGCCCTTCTTGATGCAATCCAGCATCCATTTGGCTTGATTTGCTGCAGCAACACACTGCTCTGTCATGCTGAGCTTGCTGTTCACCAGGATCTCCAAGCTCTTTCCATGGAGCTGCTCCCTAGTCCTAGTAGATCCCAGCTTGTGCTGCACTCCTGGATCATGTTCTCCCAGGTGCAAGACCATACATTCATCCTTGTTGAATTCCATAAGGTTCTTGTTAGCCCACTCTTTCAGCCTATCCAGATCTTCCTGCAGTGTAGCTCTCTCTAAGTGTTCACTTCCCCATTTGGTTTGATTTAATCGTCAAACTTCATCAGGGTATGCTTGTTTCCATCTTCCAGATCACTTAGGAAGATATTAAACAGTGTTGAGCCCATGTAATGGTTTAGCTTAAAACTGCAGGGGAAGACAAAAAACCCAAAAACTTTTGTCCTGTGCCCACATTTGCCTGGGATAATGTAATGGTTTATCTTAAAACCGCAGGGGAAGACAAAGAAAAAAAATAACTTTTGCCCTGTGCCCACATTTGGCTGGGAGGAGTAGCCAGGTTACCAAGGTTACCTCTGCCTGGGTTTTTCCCATCAGCCCCTGAGACCCACTAGGTGTGCTGGGAGGGGGCAGGGATTATAAATCTGCGGGACAGGGCACTCGCCCTCTCTCTTTCCCCGGGGACTCTGGAGCTGAAGGCGAGGTGCCTCTACTCAGCACGGCCTTGAGGATTTCCGCCCCCCAGACTCTGCTGCCTGCTGTTTTTTTTTTCTCCACGGAATTACCTGAGGTTGCCACTGCTTTTCATCTTCCCCAGCCTGAGAAGACCCCTTTTGGGAGGACTTCTTCACAGACACACCGCCCCTGAAGGGACTGCCGCCTTCTTTCCACGGATATATTTTGGTTTTGGGTTTGTGGGTGCCGGCTTCTGAACCTCTCCTGTGTTCTTGGGAGGGGTGTCCTCCTTCTCTGGGTTGCTAGTTTATTTTGGGTTTTTTTCTTTCCCCACAGTGAGGGTGGGGGGTAGGGCCGTCGTGTTCAGGGGGTACGGTGTAACCTCTATCCTTTCCCCTCTTCCCTTCTCGAGTTACACGTGGTCGGTGTAGGGGGGTCGGGCCGTTTTGTCCGGGGTAGGGTGTAACCTATATTCCCTTCCCCCTTCCCTTCTCAGGTTACAGTGTGTATATGTATATGTGTGTGTGTGTGTGTGTGTGTGTGTCTCAGAGGGAGTCCCCGGCTGGCAACCACAGCGCCCTCTGCTGGCCATAATTGGGCAATTACACCCATTTATTCCCCCGTATATCTACATTTTAATAAATTGCTGCCTTCCCTATCTGTCTCTTGTCCATTGATAAACCTAATATTGTCCTAAACCTGGACAGTCCAATATTGATCCCTGGAGGACCCCATATGCAACAGGTTGCCAGTTTGAAAAAGAGCTGTTTACCACCCTCCACTGTGTGCAATCCACCAGCCAGTTCCCCACCCACCATGTGGACCATGACAGGAGAAGGTTGTAGGAAACTGTACTGAAAGCCTTGGAGAAATTCAGGTAGACAATATTCCACATCAATGGAGCAGGTTATTTGGGTAACCTGCAGGTCCAGCACTGCAGTTATGTGTGCAGATTGATTAGTCCATTAAGACAAGAGCATAGAGGTCTTCCTATTGAAAAGGAAAACAATCCAAACCTGAAGTTTGGATTCACCATTCAAGCTGAAATACCAAAGCACTTTTTGAAGTAGACTTAATAAGAAAATTAATATCTTTGGGGGAGCAGTGAGTGAGGGACAGCTAATAAAAACTCTTGCTCCCTTCTCTGCAGAAAAGCTCACAAATACAATCAATATGCAGCCTAGAGGTCCCTACTGAAAGAAGGAGATGAGGGTTGGATTTGCCTCCTTTTGCTGTAGAGTAGGGTTTGTTATTCCAGGCAGCAGGGACTGAGATAAGACCCTATGAAAACTGCTTCTGTGACACTGAGGTCTTCTCTATTCTTCATGGCTTTTCTTCAGTGTCCTGTAAAAGGAAAGAAGTTAATCTAACTATGCATGAGAATATTTTAAAGGGTTTATTGCAACTCTTTTTTGATGTATTCCCCTTTTCTCCCAATTTATAAAATATGATCTGGGGAGTGGAGAAGGTGGTACAGAGCTGCTATTGCCAGTACACACCTAGAAACCAGCACCCAGACAGGGAACTGCATGAAGTGCATCATTGGTTTGTGTCATATCAACTTTTATTAGTCTCTATAGTAGTGTGAGAAAGATGAAAGCAACCTTTCATTGTCTCTTTTGAAAGGATTGAATGTCTTCCAGTGTTGCAGTGATTTTTTCAAAATATACAAAGTTCAATGGGGTGAATTACTCCATTAAGAGCATGGAGTTCTTCCCTTTAAAAAGGAAAACAATGAAAACCTGAAGTTTGGACTCATCGTTCATGCAGCAGTACCAAAGCACTTTAAAGTAAACTATAGCAAGAAAATTAATATTCCTTTCCCTTGCCTTGGCACACTTCCAACTATATATTAAGATGGTGGGCTTGTAAAAAACCAGACTTTACACATAAATATACATCACATGTAAATCAGCATGTGAGGCTGATTCTTCTGATTAACATATTAATTTTAGCCTCATTGATCAATGATAATGTCTCTTGTCATTCCACATTATCTGTTACTCTCCCAGGAATGTTTACTTGCCAAAGCAGCCATCAGTAAGCAAAATACTGTTAAAGTGCTGCAAAATGTCCTGGGCTTCTGTTCTTCCTAGGGGTTTGCCACTCAGCTAGAGCCTAACTGTGGTTTGGATGGGCCGTAGGAGCAGAACTGGAGTGGGGCAGATGGAGACACTATGCATGAAACCAGGAGGAGAGTGTAGTAGCAGCAGTGGGGAGCACAGATTCATGGCTGTGAAGGGTCCCACAGAGCAGGTGCCAGAGGGAATGTGTGAGCTACCTAAGGCATGTTCCATATCCCTGCAGGAATTCTCAACATTTCCCACCCATATGGTGCCTGAGATAATATTAGTATTCACCTTGTGTGAAGTACCAGCTCAGAGAAAGGTAACAAGGCTGCTCCTAACAAATGTGGAACTCTTAATCCACATGTCCCCACATGCCATCTGCCCAGTTCATCACTCTGCAAGGGGAAAGTAGTTCCAGGGAGAATAGCCTCATTAATGCAAAAATAGTGTGTTTGCTATTTGATGTGGACAGTAGTTAGCATTTCCTGTCAGACTGGTGTACTATCTGTAAAGTTTTACACCTCTGATCAAAACTGTAACAAACTTTTGGATATAAGAAAGCAGTTCTGTCTCCTAATGAGGTGTTGTCGTAGGGTTAAAACCGAAAGTAAAAACAGTCCCGGCCGGGCGAGGGGGGAGGGGGGGTAACAACCCTCTTTCCCCCCCACCCGCTTGGACCGGGTGGGGGCCACCCGGCGCCTGCCACCGGTTCCTCCACGCCCTTCAGCCCTGGCGAGAGCGGCAGCTTCGCCCTGCGTCAGCGGCCCCGGAAGCCACTCTCACTCCCGGGCCGCGTCTCCTCTCGGGCATGGCGTCGGGTGGCCAGGGGAAGCCCCGGGCCCCAAGCAGGGGTGCACCCAGAGCCCGGCGGTGGCAGCGGTGTCCGGCGAGAGCAACAGCGGGAGCGGCCAGTGCAGCACCCACACGGATAAGGGCGGGCGCGCTGGCAGCCGCAAGTACGGGAGCGTGGGGGCCCGGCACGGCTGCAGCGGCAGAACAGCCGAGGCATCGTGGAGCAGCAGTGGCAACAGCGAGGGCCCTGCAGCGGGGGCTGGTTTTTTTTCCGGCGACTGCGTGGGTTTTTTTCAGTGGCCCCACTTTCCCCTGCGGCGCGGCACGGGCGGTGCGTGGGCTGCCTGGAGCTGCTGCGGGAGGCGCGGCCCCAGTCCCAGGCTGGGGGTGGCCATGGCCCCGCTCCGAGCCCTGGGGAGGAGCCGCATTTGTTCTGTGGAGGTGGCGGCGCCGGCGCAAGTTCGGCGGCAGCAGCAGCCAGGGAGCTTGTGGCGCTGGCGGCGACTGCAGAGCGGCGGCAGCGGCAGCCACGGAGCAGCAGCGCCAGTCCTGCGGCAGTGAGCACGTGGTGCCCAACGGCGGCTGCCATCACCGGATGTGCCTCCCCGGCACGCGCGTACCTTCCGGCCAGCCGTGGCTTTTCCCATGAGCAGCTGCGTGCCAGGCCCCGGGGTGCTGACCAATCATGTAGGAGGTCCAGCCCCCTAGGGCCCACCCACACACGGGCGGACGGGGATCCCCCTAGAAAAGGGCCACACAGCCGCCATTTTGCTCTCTTTGGTTTGGATGTTGCAGTGGTAACATTGCTTCTTGTCGTCGCCGGGACTAACGGTCGCGTGGAGGTTGGGTAAGTGATTTTCCACTGCGGCAGTCTGGTAGGCATTGCCTGCGGGAGGAGCCGTTCTTTTGATCACATCTTTTTTTGTGATCAGGCTTTTCTTTTTTTTCTTTTTTCTTTCTCTTTTGGAGGGGTGGGGTGGACTTCCTTTCTCTTGGAATTGCATCCTTCCTTGTGGATTTCGGGGAGGCAGATTTTCTTTTCCTCGGGGAGGAGGGTTGTCTCTTCCCTTTCATTTTTTTTCTGTTGTGGTTTTTTTTTTCTTTCCCCCCGCCAGGGCAAGTGATCGGGCTATTATCGGCGGCTACTGCCTGGGGCCCAAAGACCACATCTTTTTCATCAGCACTAAATCTCTCCCTGGGCTATCGGGAAAGGGGAGGGAGGGGGCGCATGCGGTTTCTAATTTTTCTTGAGTATTTCTCCTTCAGTCAAAGCCGGGCAGAAGCTCGCGCTGTTAGGGGGGTCCTCAGACGGGCCACGTGCTTTCTCTATCTACCCCGGCGTCTCTCCGGGAGCCCAGAGAGAGAGACAGCACTATTTCCAGAGCGTCCTCGTCCCAAAACGGGCCCTGGGAAACTTAATTTGTTTGTTTGTTTGCACTTTATTTGTCGGGTTTTGTGTGTGCACAAAATAAACTGTGATATTTGTGTGTTTTCTTCATTTCTGGGGTGTGTTTGTGGCTTCTCTCGGAATCTTGTGTCCAAAATCGCTACATTTGTAGTAAAACCATGACAGGTGTTGAACTCCAGTACAAAAAAACCCACAAGCAAATGGTTTGTCCTGTTTGAAGCCCTTCTGAATGTACTGGGTCCTTATAAGATGAGGATCTTATGCAAACAAGTGGATAAGGGGGCATTGTTGGAAGTTTGCTTAGGGATCGCTGCCCAAGGGACTAAACTGATGAGTGAATTAGTAGGGTTTCTCTGTATTTTAGTCTCAAAATACAGGACATGCTGACATCAGACAGCAGGAAGAGGAAAGCAATCGGGTGATAACACATCCCAAGTTAACCAAAGGAAGCGAACAACTAAAACCCTGTTTGTAAATAATGCAAACTATATGCCAACCTCAAAAATCAGCTGAAATTGGAGCCCATATGAAAAAACAAGGTTTTGTGGAGATTATCCCCAATGTTGTGTGGCTTTCCAAGCTTTAGAAGAGACCTTGGTCCCTACTGGAAGATTTCTTTTTCCTTCTGTCTGGAAACATTTACCTCTTTTTTGCTGTAACCATAGGGCACATCAGAGACGAAGATGAACAGATGTGTAGGAGTGCTGAGGCTTTTTGCTATATCATCCCCTTGGCCAAGGAGGAAGACAGACAGCCTTTCAAAATCTGCTAGGTACTTGTTCATAAATTGATGCTGTTGTATTAATGAAGGAATTCAAGTTTAATCTTCAATAGCTCTATAAAATTATTAATTGTAGCACAGTACAGAGGAAAAAAGCAAAAGCCCTGTGTACATGACTAAAAAATAAAAGAAGCAAAATAGTTAAAAAGGAACTAAATCAAATAAATCACTAAATCTAATAAATCCACTTGAGAACCACTCACCAATTCCACAGCTGGAAAATGCTGAAGTAGCTACATTTTATATTTTTCTGATGCATTTAGTTAATTTATAATAGCTCACCTGCTTCTTCAATGGACTTTTAAAACATTAAGCAACTACTTTGTATATATTATTCTCTAAAAATCCATTGATATTCTTTTATTGCAGGCTGCTAACTTCTATACATTCAGTATGTAGGGGTCCTGGACTGCAAAAAATCTTTTCCCCTTATCATACTACTTTTTTCTTTTCCTCCAAACACTTTAAGCTGTGCTGCAGTTTTAATTTTTTGCTCTGATAACCTTAACCTAACCTTGCTGTTAGGTGACTAATGAATTAAAATAGGGAAGATAAAGATGTGTGTATTCCTGAAAGTATTCTGAAGATATTCCGAGATAGTATCTAGGAGGAATGAATGCCTTGGTCACATACATCTCAGATGTAACCGGTACACAATAAAACCCTGAGCAGCAAAGATTTATTAAAGGTGGAAGGTCTTAGCAGGAATGGAAAGGGAGGAAAGCCCATAAACTGCTCTTATAATGATATTTTTACACAAAAACACACAGTGGGATTTGATCAAGTGTATCAAGGCAATCATTGCCTTTTATGATTTTTTTTGTATGAAGGTTTGAAAGACCTACAGAAAAACTATTCGTAAGAGCTCCTGACCATGTAGGCAGGTGAGGCATAGTTAATCTGGGTGCTCCTGACATACGATTTAATACATTTGTATGACCTTCAGTCTTAGGCATGGTGACTTCTTGCACTCACCACTGGACATCAAACAACCCAGCCAGATAACATGGGCTTATGTCCCCCATAATCAGTGAGCCAGTAAAATATTATACAGAATAACAGAGGATTTATTTATTCTCTCTGCTTGAATAATTTGCTGTTAGCAGCTGCAGCTGTCACAGATAGGCATATAAATGGCCTTGGATGTTCAGTAGCCTTCAGGCTGGAATCCCATGCTAAAGCAAGCATGAGAGCTATGATCCACTCCTGCTGACACAAACTGCAGCAAGGAAAACATGCAAAAAATTATTTTGCTATTAGAGTTCCTTTGGTTGTTTGCTAGAGTTACCAAGAGGAGTTTTGCTTTACTCAGAGCTCAATCTCCTAACAAGGCTGGTGTCAAGGAACAAAGCATAGATTTTTGGCTGCTCTACTGAGTTCTGAATGCTACTAGCCAGCTTGAGATGCCCTAGAAACAAGGGGAACAGCAGCAAAGCAAGGGCAGAATGCAAGATAACTAACCATTGGAAAGAACAGGTGGATTTTCAAATGATTCAATGCTTGGTGGCCTCCTAAGTCAGGGTGATCTTGCTGCTGAGACATGATAAATGCTCAGGGTGGGCTGATTGCAGTTTCTGGCACTGATTTCCTGTATACATGGCCCTGAGTAATTTAGGTATGCACGTACAGCTTTGGCAGTAATCCCGGCTGAAGTACCTCAGCTATTCTTAATGGCTGTGCTGGGATCGCCTGTTGAAGCTATGTCACAGCACAGAAAAAAATGGATGATTCATGGGGCCAAAAGATCAAATAATCTAAAGTAAAACTTCAAAGGCATCTGCCTCATTTCTACATTTAGCTGTCTAGTAACAAGAATTTGAACAGCTGGCCTGTTAATTAAGAAGTGGGCACCCTCCTGCAGGCCTTTAAGCCTTCAAGTCAGTTCTGGTCAGCTATCTGCAAAAACATCTGTTCTCAGGAGAGGACTCTCTGCTTCAGATGACAATTCAAGACAAGTGCCCAAACCCTGGGCAGGTTGCCAGGTGAGATGTTGCATTAGATCTTGTTGATTAATTCTTGGTAGCTCCTTGCTAGAGAATTGTGTGGCCAGAGCATAGCCACCTAATCCTCTCTTTGTGCTCTGTAAATGCCTATGGGACTATGCCACGACTGTATTGCTCCTCTCCTCTCCTAATAAAATGCCATTTTTCTGTCAGGAACTGTGTTGCAGTAGTAATCACAATGACTTAGGTTTTGGAAGAGTCAAGGGCAAACCCTAAGCACAACGTGCTCTCTCACGCAGCTATGTCAGGCATGGCTGAGTTAAGCAGACAAGTAAGCAAATCAAAAAGTATACAATGAATTATGGGGTTTCCAGTAACACTGGTCAGCCAACCTCTAAAGTATACAAGGATGATGAACAGAGCTATGCACCTTAAAAGTCACTCCTCCCTTGTCTGTGTGACTATGAACCTTCCACTGCCATGAAAGCTGAAGCAGCTGCCATGTGTCCTGTATTAAAGACCAAAAAAGACAATTCCATTTATCAGGCAGTGGGATGTGGGATCAGTGTAACATACATTATTCAAATAAAAGTAACAGTCCAGGTTTACTGTTGGTCTGTGGTCAGATTAAGGTAATATCAGGTGGTATTGCTTAGCACTTAGTGGAAAAAAACCTGAAATAATTCTTGACTTTGAAATGCTGTATTTTGAAGTCATGCACAGTACAGTTGAGTTAAAATATGGCAACTTGAACAGCAGGATTTTCTGAAATACCATATTTTCAAGGAATTAAGCAAACTAGGTATGACTACACCTATGAAAGATGTCAGAAAGTATCTGGATTCTGGAACACTTCAGTGATTATTTCAAGATTTTCTGTGCATGTAGCATGAGCAAACATACAGCTGCCCTCTCTGTTAAGACATTAGTGGTAGTGTAGCAGAACAGTGAGAGACCAAATGCAGATCTTGCCTAAGAAAGCCAGGTTGCTTTCATGTCTGTAAAGTACAGAAATTTAAGGGTGGAAAGCTACCCAAGCCAGAAAAAAAGAAGCCAACATATCTGAGATGACTGTACAAACCTTGCCAAACCACTAACAGGCATTGGCAGGGGTAGGAAATGTGAAATTTTTTTTTGCATGCTGGGCTTTGGTTGAGATGGAGCAATGCAAGGAAAATTGACCCTGTGGTTTACAAGCATGCCCTCTTTTCTAGTTTAAAAGTGTCACAAATAACAGAGGAAGCTGAGGAATGGACACTACACTCAGGCTTCAGCTGGTATCCAGGGCTGCATTTCTACGTGTTTTAGAGACTGACATTAGTGTGCTGCAGAGGCTAAAAGCCCCTCTGGAGCACTGCAGCCCACAGGGTGTATGCTCAGGAAGACTCCTTCTTCTGGCCCAGCTTGCTGGAAAATGTCCCCAGAGCTGAGTAACAGCCTCTCCTATTGCACTGCTCTTCCATATCTGAGGAGCTTGCTTTATCCATTTGTTGTAGAAATGAAATTTCTGTTGCATTGGTTACTGTTTATTGAGACACTTAGTTGGGTCTTCCTGGCATGCATTAATTATTAAATAAAGTTTTCATTGAGCTGGCAAAATAAAGAAAATGTTCCAAGGAGAAATATATCTTACTACAAATTTCATTTTGTAAAAAGTAAGTTGTTTGGGTTTTTTTGTGGCCTCTAGAGGTCATTAACTGTAAAGATTTTCTTTTTCCCCTTCTTTAATCAATAGCATGTGCTGCTGCTAATTCTGTTATTTGGGTTATTGACTGCCAGTCTTTCCTATCCAGACCTGTTTTCTGAAGGTCCTTAAAGAAAAGAATGTTAAGATATGAGGTTATCTGATGACATGAATATGCAGTTCTTCTGAGTCCTGGTACACATTCACTTTTGCCTATTAACACAACACAAGAGGCAAGCCCCTTTCTTCCATATGAAAGGTTAGGGAATTTATCACTGTAAATTCCTGGCAAATATGACATGTACATAAATGTACATATTTATGTACATAAATACAACAAAGTGAAAAAAAAAATTCCAACACAGTAAGTGTAATGAATGACAGAAAATATGTTTCAATGTGAGCTGACCCTTTTCCTTGCATCAGAGAACTGTATGAAGACATAACATACATATTTGGTAATGTCATTACTGAAAAACCTGCTTAAGCATTACTTTTGGGAAGAGTCATATATTACACTGGGATGTACGTTCAGAGGAGAGCAGTTGTGATTCCCTTTCTAGTTTTAGTCTGGTACACTAGACATGCAGAAATCCTTAAGACAAAACAAACTGCAGATATTCTGTCACTGCTTTCATCACTTCTGAAGTGCCTGGCTGCCGCATATTACAGAGTTTGGGATGGAGTGGGAGAGACATGAGGAATTTCCTCTGGGTCACATACCTGAGAAGATATGTTTTGGCTTGCTCTGACCCTTGAAGTGCCATCAGATGGTTGTCTTAACTATCCAAGCTCCACCACCTGCTGAGGATTCAGGATTTGATGACAGTCTGGTGACTGCTATTCTGCAGCTGCAGCATGGCAGTCTGTTTGTCTAAAGCGACTGAACATTAAGATTCAAAGAGTTTAATATGTATTTTTTAGTTTCCAGGCAGATATGCCCTAAAGCTTATCTATAATCTCTCAACTATTACAGTCAAATAATATATAGTATAAATTCACTTGAGTCTCTGCAGTGCAGTTTCCCACTAGAAGCATCATGCCCAGTGTGGAGTAAGATGATGAAACCCCTGAGCAGATGAAGCCCATTAGTACAGGATGCCTCAATTTTAATAGACCAAAAATAACTCTTAAAAGTTCTAGCAGAGAACCTTACTGAGATACCCCTCAAGCATCAGATGTTAGCTGGGCAACAGTCCAACTCCTTTACATTTCAGGCCCTTTGCCTTTTGGAAACCAATTAGGGATCAATAATTCACTCTTACGGGGGCAGCTTATCTTAAATAGATCTTTACTTGTTGACTTGCAACTTCAGCATAATTAGCTGCTAATTTGTTTTGCATATCTGAGTCTCCTGTGTCTCTGCCACTCTACATCACTTATTCTTCTCTCTCATTCCTAGCCCCTCCCATCCAGATAACAGGTACATATTCTTCCCTCTAGCAGCATTTGGGTTGATTTTAGGTAACTGACATGTACAAAACAGAAGAACTACTTCCAAAGGGAAACACCAGATGTACAGATATACTCCATCAGCTTCACCAGTTCCTTCATTCTGCTGGCTTCATTCTGCAGTGCCTGATGTAGCCTTGGGATCACTTCAACATCCAGCTGTTAATGGACAGGCAGCCAGAATCCCAAGAAGCCTTGCCCAAAACGAGGTACATTTTTGATGCTTCTTCCCAGCCTTTCCTACTATGAAAGCACCAGTTCGAGAAAGGATCATCTCCTTCTCTGGGAGGAGACACTCACCGAATTACAATTGTATCAGGAAATTCTTGCCCCAGAGTAACCACTGTATCCAGAGACAGTCTCAAATCTACTTGGTTGCCTTGACATTTTACTTTCTTCTCATTCTCATTTTAAGAGCTAGAAAATGCAGTATTAGAGCAGGGGAGCATAAGCGCAAGGCTAGATTACAGCCAGAAACAGCTCCTTGATGGGAACCAGTATTTGGAATTCCTTTAGGAAACAAACAAACTGACCTCAGTGATCCTTCATACAGGGAGGTAGAAGACTAAACACTGAGAAGTGCGTTTAATAAAAATACTCTCAGAAACTGTGACATAGCTGGAGTTACCTACAAGCTGTGCAGACTGTAGCACTATTGCTGAATACTGCTGACAATCCACATACTAGCTCCAGCTACCCTGTGCCAGCAGTGCTCTCTCAGGACCTACATAAAGATATTAATAGCAATTCATCTCACAGAAGCTTAGTGCTAATCTTAACTCATAGTAGCGATGAGTTTTGCCTTCTCACCCTACCACTGTTCTGCATGAATGTATTCTTACTAGGCTGTATTTATTTTCATAGTAAACACAATTCTGGGAAAAGCTTTCCTATGCCCTCTGCTGGTTTTCCAAGGTACCAATTTTCCACCGAGTGTTAAAACTGTAAAATACCAATAGGTTCCCATACCTCTCCTCCATTTTCCTCTGACTAAACTACAGCAAAATGTATAGGACAGGATCATAAGTGCATATTACACCAATTATCTCCTTCCGCTTCCCTTTGACCTGAAAAATGACTAATTTTCATTTTTGCTTATTTGCATTTTTTCTGAACTAGATTGTCCAGGAAACTCAGGCAATCCCCACCTTTCCATAAGCAGCAGGCTTCTTCGAGAAAGTCTGCACAGAGCATGAGCAGCAAACTCTGCCCCTTCAGCCTGAACCTTATGGTCCCAAAGTCACTTGTTACTTACCAATTACCTCCTTCTATTCTGCCTTCAGTCCAATATACTTTTAACATCACCAAGAATTCAGCAATCATACTAGATTATGCCCAAGACTCTTGCAGAATAATTCTCTTGTCCTTAATGTAAGTTTTGTGTATTCCACAAGTGTTTTCCAAAAGCTCCAGACTGAATACTACTCTGATGCTTACTGGTGACTTATACTGGTATTCAATGCCTGTTCTGCAGGTTTCAAGATTCAGGTTAAGCAGTCTAACCCTTCTACTTCTGCATTTTTGTGGCATTTTATTTTGCCCTATGTGTAAAGACATCTAACTTGTCCATAAACATAAGACCCTTTGATTAGTAATCTCTAAATTCAAAGAAAAAGATACGAGCAGTTCCAAATGGTCAATGATGACGAATACAAGTAGGCTGTAGCCTCAGTTCTAGGTTATGACTGAATAAAGGATATGATGTCTAAAGATTCACATGGGTATCTTACTTCTAACTTTGAGACTGAAGCCAAATAAGGCAGAGCAAATTCTAGAACAAATTTAAATGTGTGCTAAACACAGCCAGGGATCACACTGTCAGTAACTCTACCTTGCCAGGAGAAATGAGGTACTCATTTAGCAACCCAACTTTAGTTTAACATTTTGTATGTGAATACAGTCTCTCCTGAAACTTCTGTCTGCTACAGTTTTCCCTTTACTCAAATCTTTACCTTTTTTAATGTATTAGTTGGTTGACTTAGTAAATGCTGCATTAAACTTGTAGCCTGCCTTACTGCTCAAGTTCTTTCTTCTCAGGGCATGGTGTAGGATAGGGCATTACCTCACCTTTGTGAAATCTGACCTGTCCCTTCCTCCCCCATACACATCTGAGTTGGTCCAAGCCAATAATTAATATAATAATCCAGTGTATCACACAGTTAAAGCACAAACAGTAAAAAAACCTTCCAAAGAAGTAAAACTTACTAAAAAACACCAAAACTACCAACGTGCAAAGCATCGCAAATGAATACACAAAACAAAAATCCCCACATAGCATGTACCTCCATTGTAAAATTATTATTTTCCTGATCTCCATAAATACACTGGTCTCTCAGAAGTGTGAAATGCAAATGGTACTGCTTTTTCTGAACTTACCTCTTAGGGGACTTTAGAGAACTACTTCAAGAGGTCAAAATATAATGTTAGTGGACAAAGTCTCTGTCTACTATCCTCAGTGATACCATGCACATACTATTCACAAGAGAGGAAGAAAACTTGTATTAAAATCATGCCAGTGGAAGCCACTACTAAGGAATCCAGAGTAACTGTAGAATGCAGAAGTGCAACTTAACTGCAGCTGCCTTCATAATAAATGGACAGGCAAGCAAACAGCCATTTATTTTCCTGTGGCATACACTCAGGAGCTTCATGCACTATCTCACTCTTCTGTGTTAAGTGCCCACCTCCATATACGAAGGTCAGAAGAACTGGTAAAAAGTCATGGAAACTTTCAACATCTACAACACCAGGACGAACACCAGCACTGCTGCCTCAGCTCTTTAACAAGCAGGTTTTCTCTACACCTGCCTGCTACAGTTTACCTGCTTAAGTGGGAGAGCCTGCCTCTGTTCTAGGCAATACGTGTTTTGGGTCACTTCAACACGGTACCAACAACAGTACTCACTGGGAACAACAGAAGTTGGCATCAACAGTATTACTCTAAATGTTGAGAATTTTCAGCAGTTTTTAGAAAATAAAAATTAATTAAATTCAACTTAGAACAACTGGACTGTAAATTATTAATCCAGTCCTGAGCTGGAGCATTAGATAAATACAGTCAATTTTTGAGGACAGTATTAATCCTGGAGTTATGTTTTCCATCAGTGAAGCCCCTTCCGGGAATCTCTGCTCTCAAATTTTCACCTCAATAATGGCACCTAGAAGTCCAAACTACCCAGCTAACAGATGTCTGGCACCATAACTGAAAACAATCAATACACTCCCATCTGACACATCTGGATCTTCTCTTGGCCTCAACCAGTTTGTAAAATTGGAAACTGGATAGAAGATATTCAGACAAATAACAATGTCAACTACCCAACATAAATGGGCTGCACAAAGATAGGCAGTAAGACTATGCATGTATCTTCATTCATAGCCATGACTACATCGCCACATAGTTCATTGAATATATTTTATTTTTAAGTTAGGCCAATCGTGATTCCACTGGAAGAAACAAATCCCCTGCTTTTCTCCTTAGACAAGAAAGCACACCAGCACACATATCAGCACTGGACAGGTACGAGGTCCATTTTAATAATAGAATCTGCAATCCAGAAACTATTAGATCCCCCTTCCCACAACCAGTTGCATGCAGCTCTCTTGGGAACTCAGAATCTGACTTGCATCCGGAAATGCATCTGCTTTGTAGCATTGTTCTTCATTCCTGTCTTGAGCATCCACTTTGACTTCATCCTCTGTAGGTACTGCATATCACGCTGCTGAGCGGAGACAGTCCCTTCAGGGAGAGAGCAGAAAGAAAAAGAGAACAATGTCTGTAACCTTATTCACTACTTATATGCAAACCAGCAGATCTGTCCATGTCCATAAGCAGTTAGCTATAGATTTTCCTTTCCATACTGCATACTTCTTTTCACACACAGAGGCCAGTTCCCTCTATGAATATCCATGACTGTGATTAAGAAAAGGTTGTTTTGCGTTCCAAGTATGATTCTTTTATTTTAAAAATGAATATAGGTCACACCGTTCCCCAAATGGAAATGTATTCTGTCAAAGCATGGTTTATGTTCCATTATTACATAGCAAGAGTAGTGGTTTGGACAGGCAGAAACCAAGAAATCTCAGGAAGTCACCAAATATCACAAATATGTATGCTAATAGAATGAAAAACAGCACAGAAGCTGCACTGGATTTTAGACACAAAAAACATTCTCTTATCTTATTCTGCTTGGATGTCAGAAATGAAACAGAACTGAGTGGAAGACAAACTATTGCATAAATCCCACATGTAAAATGAAGTCAACTTATTCAACTGCAGAGTGATGACACTGTCCCCTGCAAAGGCCTTGTGTCACCACTTACCTGTCTGACCCGTCCAGCCCAAAGCTCTGTACTGCTGCAACACCCGACCCACTGCTTTCTTATTTTTCGCAACAGCCACTGTTCTTGACAGACCAAACCGCTGCTTGTAGTATCTCATCAAAGAACGATGACCCACTCTTGCACCTGTTCAGAGGAGGAGACATTTATTATGAATCATGAAGCAGCTTCTGAAATGGAGCATTTGAGCACATTGTGAACACTATGGAAAATCACTATGCTAAGAAAAAATTTTAAAGAGTCCAAAAATTTTAGGACTGTAAGGAACTCAATGTAATTACTGTAAGAGCTGTTTAAAGAAAAATCACAAAGAGTGCTGTTGTTCAAGAGAGCCTTAGCTCAGGTAACAAACAGGCAGTTATCAGAAAAAACAATTCGAATTAGTGGAATGAACAGAGAAGAAATGCCATTTCAAGAATCTGGGAGGCAACTTGTTGACATTCAGGAAATCTATGTAACTGCATAGTTGGAAGCACTTTTCAGAATTAAAGGGCTGAGGTCTCCTCATACAAAAACATCCAACAAACAAAAAAAAGCAAGCAAGAGTGCCAAACAATAAACAAGAGAAAGGCTGCTTCAACAAATTAATTTACTGAACTACATTATTAAATTAATTAGAAGCTGTCTCTCTGCAAAAAAATCCCTACACTAGATAACCTAAGTTATAACCTCTACAAACTGCACTAGAACAAGATATGGAAACTCCTGGAATACACAATGTAATTCACAGGTTAATGAAGAGGTAAAATGAGCACAGGAACCCACTGCCCCAATCGACGTATGTATCAATGCTGAAGAAGTTGAACTACTTGGAAGTGAAAATAATGGAAGGTGAGGACATAATCCCAAAGACACTTAGATGCAAAATTACCTTCTTCCTTCCCAAAGGAAAACACAATGGCCTATGCTGCAGGTAATAGCTGCAGCTGTAAGAAGTGCAGACAAAGCACAGTGTAACACAAACCTACACCTACCTGACGGAAGGATCAGCTCCATGGTGTCATCGTCATAATCCAACTCTCTCTCTACTGGACGCTTTCCAGACACTTCCACGTCTTCCCCATCCTTGTGATCAGGGTAACTGCTCCTGTGGAAGAATAGTAGTGCACAATTTGTACATGGAGAGTAGGCACAGCTATACAGACCTATTATACAAAAGAACCACCATGCACAGCCACAGCCACTTGTCATGTTTTACCTGCCTTGGTTTGAGAGTTCTTCCCAGTAGCACCTTGCCCTGAAGAGGCTGGCGACAAGGAACACCCTTCCTCCACCCTGTTCTGTAACTCAACACAGTTCTGCTGCTGCACACTCAGCAGCAACTTATGGTGAAAAGCCACCATCGTGCAGCCCACCACCTCTGCTCCATTAAATCCACCTGTCACCGTAATATGAGGTACTTCTGACCAAAATTAACACAGGTTTGGATAAGTTTGGATAAGAAAGCTCAACAAGAGGCCTCTAAATCACAGCAGTCCTGTTAAGCTCCAGCTACATAACAAAAAAAATGTAAGAAATCCTCTGTAGGTATTAAGTCCCCACAGTCCACCTAAAAGAAGAGACAGTTACAGCCTTCTATAGTCTTTGCTGGTGCACTAAAATCTCAATTCAGTAACAACAAACATACAAAACAGAATTCAAAAGATATTTTCACATAGGACTGGTAATAGTGGTCACAGAAAAGGAGAACCAATCATGTTGTTATGCTTATCTAGAAAAGTGGTGAACCAACAATGCAAAAGAAGTATCAGAACCAGAAACAGGACTAAATTTTAAGAATGAATAATAGTTTCTGATGTAATATTTAACTGTCCTTTTGTCTGTGCCCCACTGAAAGAAAAGTGACCTCACCTAAAATCATAGAAGTCTGCAAATTCCAGGGCAGCATCTCCATCTGTAAACAGTTTGCAGTGGCTTTTATCATTCATGTGAGCCTGTACAGCTTCCGTAGAGTAGAAGGATTTCCCTTTTTCATTGCACCAGATGCAGATTTTCCCAACACCAACTTTCTCTCCTGCAGAAAATGTTGGAATATCTATTGGTTTGAACAGAACCTCTCTAGTCAGGAATTAACATTTCTGTAAAGAAGGTCTTCCCAGCTTGCAGGCAAAGTGATTGAGGAAGAGCCTTGAGCCACCCATTTCTAAAAAAGTCCTTTTGTTCCTATGACTTGACCCTATAGACCCATCAGGGTGAGGACTGTGCATTTAAAGATTTCTTGTGACAAGGTATGGATCATTAAGCATAATCAATAACAAATTTTGTACTTCCAATACATTTTTCTATCTGATACTCCAAAATTATTTTACTGTCATCATTATTTGTAGACAAGGAAAATACATTTTTTTCCTAGCTTTTAAGCTCTCTCACAAGTATTCTAAATTGATGAGGCAAATACTTGCAACTCACTATCAGGAAAACAGCTCATATGCACACTTCAGCAATATAATCTTGTCCCAAATTTTATGTTATCTGAGTAACTTTCTCAACATTAAAAAACTATGTACAAAACAAAGTATATGACCAGATGTTTGCTTAGCAGTTTTTTTTCCCCTGGAAAGACCATAGTCCTGCTTATTATCAAAATACTGAACTAGACAGCTCTCAGATTGTATACCAAAAAACCCAAACCCTACAAAACAGTTGGTCCTATCCAAATGAAAAGAAGCAATATCAGTATATAATTATCCTGACCAAATTTCAGAGAAAATGTACAGGCATACCCAAGTACTTGATTAGTCCTCTGAGGTCCACAAGGTACTCTATGTCAGGAATAAAGAAGCTGTGAATTTTTGTCATATGGGCCACATTTTTTGTGAGAGATCTTGAATGGTGGGAACAGAACAAGCAGTCTGTGACTGGTATGGCTCCCACAGCAGGAATGCTTTTGGCTTCTGCCTGTTCCTCCTCTTCTTCTCCCACATTTTCCATCTCTTCTTCAGAGTCAAAGTCTTCATCAGAACCCATATCTTCCCAGTCTTTTAAAGGAAGTTTAAAAAAAAATATTTTATATGATAACTGGGATTGAATTGATCGAGAGAAGTAAAGTTAGTAAAAACCATCACAGAAAATGCTGCCTTTTCTGTTCTTACAGCTAAGTGCCACACAGTCACTTCCAGGTGCAAGAATATACCATTGCCAGCAAAACACATTTCTAAGATGCACAGCAAAGCACAAGGTTGCTCATAAAACTGTGGCATATCTGATATGTTCTCCCCTCCATTTTCTCAGCTATTAACACCTTACTGCTGTTTCCAGGTCTTGGATTTAATTCGCCGCAGCCAAAGAACACAAGCAGGGCGCACTAAAAAGAAGACAACTCTGTCAGCATCAGGAAAATATTAATTTCCAGCAGTGACTCAGCAGCAAGGGAAAACATATTTCTGTTTACACCCAGATCTTTAACAACAGAGAAGAACAACCCCAGCTGTCACAGATATCCTACGCTACATGTCCATGTATACCAGGCTACACTAACAACTTCAAACATTTGCAGGATTACTGCAGAGCTCATTAATGGACATCTGCTGGAGGAATAAAACCTTTTTAAAGGAGTTTGGCTTTGGGGCAGCGAGCATTTCTCAGTACTCTTTTCCTACTGGTCGTCTAACAAATGCCATGTGCACAGAGAGTTTGAGAACAGGTAACACGGTGCTTCCCAGTGTTATAAGCTGCTATCTGGAGAGCTTTTCTACAGGATGCAGTTCAATAATTTTAAAAGCCCAACACTGAACTGCCAGGACTTATAAGAAACATCTCTGGACAAACATTTAAAAGGAAAATTAACACTCAGAAACCTACCGAAACTCTAGCATTACAATTTATGACTAACAAATTAATACCTGACAGGTGCAAGTTGGCTCCTTTAGGTGTTTAGAGGCATGTTCAGAAGTAAATGTTTCTTCTCCTGTAGAACAATTTCCTTGAATTGCAACTGAAATTTCAACAGCATGAAACTGCTGTAACAGATCATGTAACATGACAGAGTGGTTTCAGTAATGAAGCTGGAACGAGGTTCCACCTCATTCACACCTGTCCCCTGGGTACAGTTTAATGATCCCATTCAACTGCTCCAACAGATGAGCTTGAAGCTGCACTATCAGCTACAGCACTGAAAGCATCCAGGTTAAAAAAAAAATCTTTCTGGAAATTCTGAAGTTCTGAACGTTTTAGTTGTCTGCTTTCCAGGCTGACCTCCAACAAACAGCTGTATTCACAGGGGTGTATGGAGTTGGGGTGGCAACTTTTAAACCCATTATAATATCGATGTTAATGTGCTGAGAAGCTATGCCACAGAGTCAGATTAAAGAGCAATCTTTCTCCTCTGGTCTTCACTGGCAGAGGAAAAAAGTCATCGTCTCGCTCCCACTGCCCTTCAACAAATCAGGAAAGTGACTGACGGGACAACAGTAAATGATCATAACTGGATTTTTGTTCATTTATTTTTTAGAAGCAGATTTAGAGCAACCTTCTACATTAGCCTTCCTTAAAAGAGACTTTCCCTGAAATTTTATGTGGGAAATAGTAATCATATTAGTAACTATTTATATTCAATGTTTACATGCAGTTGGCAGTACAGACACTAACAAACTGACTGCAAACACAGGCCACCTTAATTCCTTTGTTAAACTGAAAATTTAATCAACAGCAAGACCTTCTGTGATGCAAAATGCTGCACTGCTACAGAAGTAGGAGGTAGCTTTTGCACAAACCACAGCTGTCTCTTGTCAGTATGTTTACTGCCTTACCTTCTTCATTATCCTCTTCCTCCTCTGCTTGTTGCTTGGCCAGCTTCTTTGCTTGCTGTTCAAACCACTGCAGTCGTGGAGGTATTTCTGGTCGTTCCCTGCTCTGTGATAAGCTGGCACTTTCCTTAGAAACTGGAGAGCTACTTGCATTACTAAGAGGTAAAGGTGCCTTCTTGGGAGATGAAGATGGCTGAGCTCGGATGGCTTGCTGAATAGCTGTGTTCATTTCATCTTTGTTCACACTCTCTGGGGCCAGCCCCTTTTCCAGGTTCTTCTCATTTAATATTTTCACCTTCTTGCTGACAGCTTGAACAGCTGTCTTCTCCAACTCCAGGTGCTTCTTGGACTTCAGGTGATTCTCGTAGGCATTGAAGGTGGAGAATCTCTTGCTGCAAACTGTGCAGTAAGTGGCAGTGATTTTGTTCTGCTCCTCTGCTACTGCTCTCAGCGCTAGGACTCTCTCCTGGAAGTTCTCAGCAGTGACAGGAGGCATGTCAGCAACTTTACGCTTCAGGTTGTACCTGTGCCAGTCAGTCTTGTAATGGGCACGCTGAATGTCACCATCCTTAAAAGCCACACGGCAAGTGATACAAGTGTAGGTTGCCATTACTAGAGAGTGGGAAAAAAATAAAATCATGCTGAAAAACAATAAGTAACAGCCACAAAAAAAGCCCCAACACAACATTCTGACTGCCTTCATGGAAGGCAGCGTTAAGACATGCAGTTCTCAAACACAATTAATTTTATTAAGCACCAGCATTAGCAAAGAGTGTTGGATGCACAAGCAGGAGCGAAAGAATAAACTTGTAAATTACCAGAGGTTACCCATACCATAGCATCATCTAAAGTTCTGGATGCAGAACTCACCGTGCCTGCCAGGGCTCAGACATAGGAGGGGGTTCCCACTCACAGCAACAGTGTTTCAAAAGCTCTGCACTTGTCACACTGAAGATCAGAGACTCAAGGTTCTTAACAAGCTCCTGTTTTGTCAACTTTCAGATTCTGAGGAGACTGGTGATTGCTCCAAAATCAGGGTAAAAAGGGAAAACCTGCTTTCTGGCCTATTTTCCATTTTTCATAGCTTTACCAAAAGGGGAAAAAAAAACCCCAACCCAAAAGTTTCTGCATTTAAAAAAAAGCCTTCCCACCTATTTTGGAGCAGTGCATGTAGTGTTGACAATACTTTACCCTGCAGAGCTGTTCAGCTAGAGATGCAGCCAGTCACACACAGACGCAGCACTTGAAGCCACTGCTAACCCAGGTGTTCTTCCACGTCCCACACCCAGCTGAGCTGTTACTGGGGCTCTGACAGGACAAATGGAGAGCAGTGACCTGCTGCTGACGCTGCCCTTTCCAAAGCCATGCATTTCCTTTCTTCTCAGCGCTTAATGGAACTTAACAATGTTTTAACTTTTCTTAAACACAAAACTGATGGAACCTTGTGAATGCTCCAAAGGCAAAGAGCAGAAAAAGTGTGTTCTAAATGGAGATCCCAGAAACTACCCTCATCTTTTCACTGATTTAGAAAAACTATGGTTTAATCTGGAAAAAAAAAAAAAAAAAAGAAAAAATACAACCTGATGAAGGGATCTGAGAGCAGGTAGAAGAACAGCAGCTCCTCCCAAAAGGTACCAATAGGGAGCAGCAGTGTCAAAAGTTGTAAGACACACATTACGAAACACTTACTGCTTGTAATTGTAATGCTACAGTGATGGGTAGGATATAGAAAATACAGGCCAAAAATGAAATAAAATTAATAAAATAAAAATAAGAAATAAATACAAAAATATAATATAAATCTAATATAAAAATTAATTTTATTTGAAACACTATAAGCATCCAGTGTAATAGATGCTTTTTGTGTTTCAGAGAAAAATGTATCCTCTGTCCCTGAGGGATCCCAATTTCTCCCTGAAGCATTTCCTTCCCACCTGCAGAGTCCTCTGCCCTTTTCCCAGCACAAGCACCAACCTCGCTGCCATAAATCACTGACGCAGTGCCACGCTGGCTGTTAATCACAAACTCCTCGCAGATTCCTCACAAATTCTCAGGGGCAGAACAGTCTGATCCCGTCCATGACACACAGGCAGTAACTACATGCTAGATTGCCGTGGGGGTATTTAAAAACACCCCGAGAAAACCAAAAAGCACAACAGAACAATAACCGATATAATCTACAGCCATAAACGTTCATCTCTGACTACTAAGCAAAGAAGCGTTTCCACCTCGGACTGCACAGAGTAGAAAAAGCCCCTGCAGAACCCCGTGTGGTTATACAACCATTCCCATGACTCACGTACACTTTACCCCCCAGCACCGAATGCCCCAGTCCCGCCCGGCCCTCCCGAGCCGCTCGGCATCTCCCCCGAGCCTCTTCGGGGCGCCTGACCCGCCCTAACCCGCCTCCCTAAGTCGGACATAAGGCAGAACGGCCTCGCCGACAGACAGATAAGACAGCAGAAGCGCGGGCAATACTTAAAAATGAAGTACATTTAAAGAAAGAATAAAGCCAACAGATAAGACGGGGCGAAGGCGGCCGCCAGGAGCCCTCAGGCCAGACGTGCCCCAGGCCGGGCCTAAAGGGAGCCTCCCCGCCCCAAGAGAGCACAGCCGGCTCAGCCCGGCTCGGCCCAGCCCGGCTTGGCCACGCCGCCTCCCCCCCGGACCACCCTGGGCCGTCCCACGCCGCCTCACCCCGGCCCAGCCCCCGGACACGCACCAGCAGCGGGCGCAGCGCACGATCCCGGTGCCAGCGGCGGGCGTACCGTACGATCCCGGTGTGGCAGCCACGGGAAGAGCGAGCAGGAAGCGGCCCTTCAGCGTCTGGAGGGAGGGGCCGGGCTGGGCCGGGCCCCGCTCCTGCCCCTGGCGGCGGGAGGCCGCGGGGAGCCGGGCACTGCCAAGGGCACACACGCGGGAGCGGCGGGAGCTCCGCCAAAGGGTTTAGTTCGTTCTTTCCCCCAGAATCAATTAGGTTGGAAAAGGCCTCTGAGACCATTGAGTCCAACCTAAGACCGAACACCACCATGTCAAGCAGATCATGGCACTCAATGCCACGAACAGTCTTTCCCTGAACACCTCCAGAGTCTGTGACTTTACCACCTCTCTGGGCAACCTATTCAGATGTCTAATCACCTTCTCCGTGAGAAAATGCGTCCTGATTTCCAATCTGAACTTCCCTGGTGCAGCTTAATACTATGTCCTCTTCTCCTATCACTGGTTTCCTGGGAAAAGGGATCGACCCCCACGTGGCTACAATCTCCTTTCAGGGAGTTGGAGAGGCCAATGAGGTCACCCTGGTTTTTGTTATAATTTTTTGTTATAGGTTAATGAAAGCCGTTTTTCCCCGGCCGGGGGGTGGGGACAGGCGGGGACAGTCGTCGGCGCGCGTTCGGCGAACCCCCACCTCCGCCTCCCCTCCGTCCCCCGGGCATCCGCCCACGAGGGCGAGCCGGGGAGAGCAGGCCGGCGCGAGGACCGCCGCTCGGCCGGCTCCCTCCCCGGTCTGCC
>VYZS01002007.1:4163-15215 GCA_013400695.1 Neodrepanis coruscans | reverse complement strand
CTATAAAATTTCTGTGAAATGGACCTTATTGATAATTTTGGTCCTGGTCAGGTTCAGCTACATGACAGCTCTTGAGCAGTTTGATACCTATCAAGATTCAGCCTTACTGTGGACATTTGAAGAACTTTAACTACATCAAGAGTGATAAAAAGGAATGTCAGTAACCCTAGTGGTGGTAGCAAGTGACACAGGGATTTTAAATCATAATATATCTAGGAGATAAAATTTTATTTAAATCGCTTACTGTATTTGGCTATTTATATTAATGCAAATTACAGGGACATGAAAAATACTCAGACTGCTTTGGTGAAAGTAGTAAGAAAGTAGAACAGCAAAGCCCCTGCCAGATTTCAATGCCAGAACTCAAAACTCTGAGTACAATGCTCTTGTATTTCTTCCTGTAAAATTTCTGAATGGTGTATTTAGTAATAGCGGCTTTAAAATATCTTGTAGCTATTACTATTTCTATCACAGCCCAAACACTGAAGGACTTTTTATGATTACAGTCACACAGCAATAAAGCTTTCATTGCTGTCATAGAGCTCTTATAAAAATTCAAGCCAGCTACTTATTATTCAGTTCATCAACTGGAAAACCATTAAACACAAAAGAGAAACATGAGCAGGAAGAAGGAGCTATTCCAATTGCTCTTGCCTGATCTTTTTTGCCAAGGAAATGACTCCTTAGCTTCTGCGCACTTGTTAGTTCTTTGTGACTCTCATTTCTATACAATGAATAATGTTTCACTGTGTTATGTGGAAATGGAAAACATAAAAAAAATTGAAAAGCAAATTTTTAAATAAATATAAAATGAAAAAAAAACTTATAAAATAAATGACGTTAGGATCTGATTTTACGTTTCTGCTGAAATTACTGGTTTATAATTCAGTATTTCTCTCCAGGTCTTGTGCATTTCTGAGAAGAGAAAAAGGGAGATAATGTGAAGTGCTCACAACATATATTTTAAATACAAATGCCTGGAAGTCTCACGTTTGTGAGACAACAGAGGCATCTACATATATAATAGGTTGTATTAAATTTCCTCTTCCTTTCTCAAAATATAAATTCCCCCTCCCCACCATTTTCCCTTAAATAAAACAAAATGGAAGAAAAAGAATTAATGTGTGTTGTTAAATATGACTCCATATGATTCCACACTTAACATAATGTTCAAAAATCCTACGGGTTGATACAGGTAGTAGGACATTGGGATAAATACAGAATTCATGCAATCCACCAGTGAATTCTGATTATATTATCTTCCCCTCTCCCTGGCTTCTTGTTTGATTCTTTCCCTCCCTCCCCCCCTTCCTCCCTCCCTTTTATTTTCCTCCTTCCCTACTTCCCTTTTGTTCTTTTTCTCCTTCCCTCCACTCTTCTTTGGAAGTTTTAATAGGAAAAAAGGAAGCAAAGAAAAAAACAAGCAGCTGGACTTCCTCCATTTCCTTCTCTTTTTCTTCCCTGCCTTAAAAGAAAAACGACAACAAATGAAAAACAGCAAAGCAAACAAACAGAACCCTAACTCTCTCTCCAAACAAAAATAAATTCCCAACTGAGAAACTCAGGCAAAACCTTTGAGAACAATTGATGCTAAGCTATATCAGCTAAAAAGAAAACAAAAAAAGAAAAAAAAACAACCCAAAACTCTAACTCTAACTCTATACAACCTATATATACCCATGAAGGCAGGTATAGAGCAGCGGATGTGAAAATAAAGTAACTAATTAAAAATAGTTAAAATCCTATTAGGAATAAATAATTGAAGCATTTGGTTCCATTTATCCCTACAGGACATATAAGGGTTAAGAATAAAAAAAATCAAGCATCCAAAATGCATGTGGTTTATTGAAATAATAAAGTCTAGAAACAGTTAAAAAGTTGGCTGCTTTTGAGGTACTGCTAGAATGAAGACCTGCAAAATGTATAAATAGAATAGTATAAACTTAAAACATGGTGGTATTGGGGGGATGTTGTGGCTTGTTTTTTTGTTTTTGGGGTGGTTTTTTTGAGTGAACAGGTATTGTGGTCTTTGCCATTCACAATTGTTAAAATAATCGTACCAATTACGACTGCAGTACATTTTTTCTTGGCACACATTTTTTGACACCTTTATTTCATAGTAGCTTGTTGGGCAAATGAGCTGATTCTTCCCTTATGTGGAAAACTACCCCTCAGTCTCCTTTTAGTTAGTCTTCCCTATGGTCCCCTAGTAATGTATCTAGTCTATGACGGAGAAATACATACTAACATTTTGTTCTAACTGTAGAAGAGACTGACAGTAAGGGCTCTTGTTAGTGCAAGTAAAAATATCCTCTGGCAGAATGGGAAAATTAGTTTTTTATTTCCTCTTCTGCCATAGTCAGAGCACTCAGTAGCTATTTGTGTGGGTGTTTTCAAGAAAAACTGTATTTTTTGTCCATGTATTTTAAATGTATGTGTGGTCTGTGGAAAGTGTTTGTTTTAAAATATGTCAGTTAAATAGGGATGATCATCCTATTTATCCTAAGAAAAATGGGCAAACGAATGTTTGACCTTGAATGAATTTTATACTCAAAAGCTAAGGGATTTTTTTCCCCTAAGAAATCTAAAATTTCCATTCATTTATTTGGATACTTAGGCACAATATGTCAAGAAACTCTTTATTTAAATTCCAAAAGAAATATTTCTAGAATATTGCTAGTTTTATACAACCAGAGAAAGCTAAAAAACAAAACAAAAAAAAGACCCCAAAAAACAAAACAAAAGAAAAATGAATAAAGACCACTTCCAGTGACTTAAGATAAAAAAATAGAAATTATCAGATTCCCGGTAGAAAAAGTATTTGCTGCTCTTTTGCCACACTAGAAGAAATCAACAAGAAGAAGGACATTATTTGAAGATTATTTTGCTTCTGTGACATTATCTAAATAAAATTTTATGTATAATTTTTTGCCTTCATTTATGTGCATAAGGTATAGACTAGATTTTCTACCAATTCCATTAGTAAGAGTGAACAGGATGTAGAAATTTCCATCCAATTCTGTACCACTCTTGTCTTTTTCTTTTAATTTGTTTGGTTGCTTTGAGAATACACATCATAAAGATGTTCCTTTCATGCTTGTCTTACATGTATTTATCTCCTTTCCTTAGGACTAGTCTGCATCATGCTAAGGATTTTGGAATGACTGTTAATAAATCTATTAATAGAAATTCTCAAAGAAATAAAATATAAAGACCTTTTGTTCTTACTGATTCTGCTTTACCATTTCTGATAAAGAATAAATAACATTCAGTAAAAAAAGCAACAACAAAAAACCTAGGTACAGTTCCTCTTAGCTAATTTTATGGTTTCTTTTTATGCTATCTTACAGTATCTCCTGTACATTAGCTGTCTAACTGATAATATACTGTAATATTGTCTGGAGTCTTGGAGAAATGGGGCAAATTAAGGGAGCTTCTGTAAGAATGATTAGGGTTTTTTTAAAAAATTGGTTTGTTTTACTCTGTAATGACTTGTTAGGTTAATGAAGATGAACACTTGAGAAGTGTTCTGGTAGTGAAATCCATTAATCACTTGCAAAAAATACTGAATGTATTATCTTTTTCTGTTCTTGCAGGATCAGAGAAGAAGCAACAATATATTTGAAACTCTGAGGAAGTCTAATATCCTAGGTCTTTGTCAGCAGAATCGAGAGATGACTGGATCAGATTATCTGTTATTATTTAATTATCTTATGCACTTATTTAATTATCTAGTGCTTTCTTAAATTCAGAAATAATTTATGAAGTGACTGATTTTTTTAAAAATTATGACAGCTGAACCCATTCTAAGGCCAGAAGGGAATATTAAATCATTTATTCTGATTACCTAAATTGCGTAGGTCATAGAATCACTGTAATATTTATATTCACACTTTGAGTTTAAGCTTAAAATCCCTTTGAAGAATGCACCCAATCTTGACTTGAAGATCTCAGTGCAGGATTTCCCTTCCACAACTGGTGAAAAATTAATTTGTTACTTACAATAAAACATTTTTTTGTGAATCTGCTACACTGATTTCTAATATCTCATATTAAGTTTGAATGTTAGCTTTTTTTTTGGTATCATTAATGTAGACAACAGTGTGACCTACATGTATTTGGCTTTGACCAAATAACTTAAATATTCTATAAGGAAAAAGGAACTCTTCAGGAAGAATTATCTTACTCACAAGTTTGGCTTGTTTTGTGTTCAAAATACCATTACTCTAAGTAATTTATATGCTTTGTTTTCTCAGTGTTTTTTATCATTTGGTCCCAGCACGTATTCCCAATGCTGTACTTGGAAATGAATGTAAGTTGGAAGGAGAATTGATATGAAGCTACCCTCACCCATGTGTCCTAATTAATCAAGACTTCAGCTCCTGCTGGATTCATCTAACAGCCAGGAACAACCACTGTAAAACTAAAGTTTACTTGAAGGAGCGACTTTTATGTATGGACACAAAGTAAGAGAAGGTACTTCAGGGAAGGTGAGAACTTTATTGTCTAAAGAGATATATTGTAGCTAGGACTTGATTTTGGCATTCTACTGTGGGTTGTAAAGAACTGCTAGACCCGTGATAAGAAATTAGAGAACATGAGTCTCTGATATAGTAAAAAAAAAAATCTGTTCCCTGCCACCAAATAAATGGAAAAATAATGAATTTCATTATTTATTGCATACAGTAAGAATAAGGACTTGCCATAAGGACTGCAAGGGCAATGTCTTGGTTTTAAGACAATTGTGCCATTTAAATTTGAAATCAAGAGAGTGTCTGCAAAATATAAAAAAAGAACAACAGCGCTTTTATCAATTAATTAATTAATTAATTAATTAATTAATTAATTGAATAAATAAATAAATAAATAAATAAATAAATACATAGATATGTGATAAAACACAGAACACAAAGAAAAAACTCCAGAACAACCGGAACTCACACTCAGAGAACACATCTCCTGTTCAGGGCAGTTCTAACACCATCCATCAGGAGGCAGCAGCATGGCCTTGGGAGACAAAGTGGGAGATGTGACCCAGTGAGGGGTCTCATGGCCACAGCAATGGCGGCCATGACAGTGGTGGGGGAATCTGGGACCCCTCTGCAGACAGTGCAAGGGAGGCTCTATTACCGTTCCCCAAGGTGCAGGGGTTGAAAAGGAACTCCTTTGCAGATGGCATCTGCCTGAAGGTCCAGAGTTCCAGCAGTAATGGGGTCCCCAGGGAAGTGATACAGGCTCATGGCATGGTGCGGGGGCAATGCACTGCTACCGGACAGTGGCACATGCTGGCCCAGAGTCAGGGGTAAGCTGGGACCACCTGTGAGCCACAGTAAAGACTGTGGGAGATGGCAACTGGGTGGCAGAGCTCATGATGTGGCCAGATGGTAAAGAAAATGGGCTCCAGAGGCATGCAGGGGGAAAGCAGGATGCACTCAGTTCCACCAAGCTGGCCAGTGGCCAACAGTGGCCAATGCCAGCAGTGGCCAACCCAAGAGCAAAAGAGTGGAGTCTCTCTCCTGCATGCTTTTTTGTATTTCCCTTTTTCCCATGACACCTTCCCTCCCCGCTGGCTGAGATTGGCCCTGCTATGTGTGGCAATGCTGTTGCCACCCATTCACCGCCAGCCACAAGTGCACAGAACCCCCAGCCCCCTGGAAGTGGTCCCTGAGTGGGGGGAAGACGGCATGCTGCACCCAAACCCAGACCTGTGTGGAGTGTTTGGGATGGAGAAAAAATTCCAACAAAATTTAAATTCAAGACAGGTGCGGGCTTGACATCTATTTAATAACCAAGATACTCAGGGAAAAAAAAAAGCATGAATGCTATATTTCTGTAATATTCTGTTATTCCTTGTAAAATATTATTGATGCTACAGGGAAGAAAATTTTTGGTTTTGTTGTATTGTCTTATTCTGTCTTCTTCAAGTCTAGGGGAAACTAACCGTGAAAGTTAGTCTAAGCGTAGAAGTGTAATCTTTAGAAAATTAGTGTAAGTGTAATCTTTCTGCAAGATTATTTCAAGAGGTTTTAGGGCTTACTTTATTTAGGAGGTCTCTCCTGCCTAGAAGAGGCACCTTTCATAATGATAGTTAAATATTTTTCTGCCAGCACATTCCAGAGAAACTCTCCCTGCCATGGGAAGAAGATAAGCTCCTTGCAGACAGGTTTGAATGCCCTCACAAAGCAGGAGGAGCAGGAAGAACAAAAAAAGCCACGAGGAGAACAGAGGCATGTCTTTTCCCCAAGGGTTGGTGTTTGTAACACTGTTAGGTTTAATGTTCTTTAGTATTCTTGTCTTTGGAAATAAATTTTCCTAAATCCTTCCAACCCTGGCATTTTTGGGGAATACTCACATTATTCACAGTCAGAAAAAAAATTATTTTCATTACTGGTATCTGGATGGATCATGTGCTTGATCATAATGCAAACATCATCCATCACTGGTTTCTGTACGTTTTGTCCTTCTCATTCTAATTTGCTCTGTAGCTCCATTAGACAGTAGGAAAGTGCCTTGGTTCTGGCCAAAACAAGGTTAATTTTTCCAGTAGCTGGGAGGGGTATAGCTAGGACAGAGGTTATTCTGTACCACCTCCCATTATTTTTGGGTGCAGGGCAAAGGGACTATCTTCCTGAAAGAAGGGATTCCTTCTGGTCCAGAAAACATGGAGTCAGGAGCCGTCCAGTATTGTTTATTGTCATGGGCTCCACAGTGAACATTTTTCCTTGTGAATCACTCTCTCAACATTTTGTTATGAATATAGTTGCTGTAATTTTGAATCTCATTTCTCTTTCCAGTAAATTGTTCTTTTTCCAACCCATGATCTATTCCTTATGTGCCTCCAGTTGGAGGGGAGGGATGTAGAGCAGCGTAGGGTGGGGATTCTTTTAGTGGGAGTACTAAACTGGGTATTCCTAAACGACAACAGAAAGCAAATTAGTGTTCTGTTCCTGAATTTCTCCAAAACAATAGTTGTTTCATCAATAACCAGTATGACAGATTTGAGATCAAAAAAAGCCATAACTTAATTATCAAATTTTTGACATAAAACAACTACTAATATTTACAAAACTGCATGGAACTTAGTGGTTCTACTTTTCAGTTACACAGTGAATAATCTCTTTACTATTTTGTTTATGAGAGCTCATGCAAACTGAAATTCAAATCTAAAGTTAGACTAATCATTTAAACTGTCAGCAAAAATTAAACATTTGATATTTGCTTATTTTCTGTTTAAAAAAAAAAATGAAGACTACTGCTTATGTGAACATAATGTCTTTAAATTTGGCCCAAAGAAGTGACTTGTGGAGAAATGTTGAAAGTTTTGTATACCTAGACACCTTGTTACATTTCAGAAGAACCAGTTGTATCATTTCAAGAATAAAAATCATTAAGTTATTATCTTGAAGTCGTGGGGTGGAGTAGTTTCATTCACAATGCATAAAGCTATTTCACTGGAAATTACGTACCTCAGATAAATTTGCAGTTTTCAAAAACATAGCCAGTGTGTGAGTGTCCTGGTTTAGGACAATATTAGGTTTATCAATGGACAAGAGATGGATAGGGAAGGCAGCAATTTATTAAAATGTAGATATATGGGGGAATAAATGGGTGTAATTGCCCAATTATGGCCAGCAGAGGGCACTGTGGATGCCAGCTGGGACTCCCTCTGAGAGACACACACACACACACCTCCACACACACATCCCCACACACACACACACACACACACACACACTGTAACCTGAGAATGGAAGAGGGAAGGGAATATAGGTTACACCCTACCCCGGACAAGACGGCCCCCACCCCCCTGCACCGACCACGTGTAACTTGAGAAGGGAAGAGGGGAAAGGATAGAAGTTACACCATACCCCCTGGGCAAAGCGGCCCCACCCCCCACCCTCGCTGTGGGGAAAGGGAAAAAAAACCAACAAACTAGCAACCCAGAGGAGGAGGACACCCCTCCCAAGGACACAGGAGAGGCCCAGAGGCCGGCACCCACAACCCCAAAAATAAAATGTATCTGTGGAAAATAAGGCAGCAGTCCCTTCAGGGGTGGTGTGTCTGTGAAGAAGTCCTCCCAGAGGGGTCCTCTCAGGCTGGGGAAGATGAAAAGCAGTGGCGACCTCAGGGAACTCCGTGGAGGAAAAGACAGCAGGCAGCAAAGTCTGGCGGGGGAAAATCCACAAAGCCGTGCTGAGTAGAGGCACTCCGCCTTCAGCTCCAGTTCTGGGGGAAAGAGAGAGGGCGAGTGCTCTCGGGCGAGTCCCGCAGATTATAATCCCAGCCCCTTCCCAGCGCTCCTTGTGGGTCTCCAGGGCTGATGGGAAAAAACCTCGGCAGAGGTAACCTTGGTAACCTGGCTACTCCTCCCAGCCAGATGTAGGCACAGGAAAAAAAAGAGTTATTTTTTTTATTTGTCTTCCCTAGCCGTTTTTAAGCCAAACCATTACAGTGAGAGTACAAGCACAGTGTAGATGATCTAGGGTGTCTTTGAGGTCTGACTTTTCTATTTAGTGAAATATATGTATAATTGAATAATCAGTTTGATATACTGATGACTACATTTTTCATCAGTATAATGTTCAATTTAACTATGTCTGCCAAGAGAAGATGCACTAAAGAGACAGAAAAGTGCCTAATTGGAAACAACTGAGAACATCCTTTTTCAGAGAGAGTTGTAAATTCTCTAGGCTCTCCTCATTTTCTAGACAGCAATATGACTAAAACCATATTTTATAGACACCAATATATCTTTATTTAATGATAGTGATAGCATTTTTATGAAACCTACAAAATGTGGTCAACAACTATTTATTCTACCATCTCTTCTGCATCAGAATTCTGCACTTGGAACCAGAACTCCTTAGTCTTGAATCAAAGTCTCATGATCATTGTTAAAATAGTGTTTTGACTAATATTAATAAAATATGAGCAGCATGCTTACTACCTGTTGGCACATTAAAGAGATTATACCAATATTGATGCTCTATATTCATACAGACTTAGACTTCATCACTTTGCTCCTTATTTCAGGTTCATAAAAAGATTAGAGTTTGTTTAGTCAGTATTTCTCTCATGTGTTTTGTGAGATAATCTAAGATCAGTAGGGATTCCTAGGTAAGCATAGATAATTGCTCTGGGGCAGACATTCTCTCAAGAAAGCCTTGTAATGTTTAATTTCTTTGTCCTGTAGGCACATAGGAACCAAGTCTTGGTTCCTGTTTCACAAGTCACCAAATTAATTTTTCATGAGCTTTTACCAGTATAAGATTGCAATTATCCAGGCGTCAGTTAGTATCTTCATTGTAGTCTTCATTGCAATATAGGGTTTGGACCAATTTTTTTTTCCCTAGGTTATACTAATATGTAGTTTTTTCGCATTGTTATAATGCTTAAGAAAATACTATTCTCTGCTAATCATAACAGCTGACAGGTTCATCAACAGGTTTTGAAGCAAATGAAAAGGAGGATATTTTCATTTGTTTCTTGTAAATGTTGTTACTGATAGTGAATAGCTGTCTTTATAAAAGAATGTTATACCGATAAGAGACTGCAGTTATTTTTAAATTTCTTGGATTTTGTCTGCCACAGTTAGAACTAGAAAAAGAGTAGGTTTATCTGTCTGTTTCAAGAAGGCCTATGTGACCTTTTTTGCAATATATCACTTTCAGCATGCACCAAACACACTGCATAATTGGCATACATTTTCCTCAGTAGGCATCACTGCAAGGAGAATCTGTGGTAGGCATACAGAACCTGAATGAAATACTGATTTGTGAAATGAATTAAAAAATGTTAAATTTCTCTGGTTATACCTTTTACTATTAAAAGTAGGAGCAATCTAAGTATATATCTTATATCCTTTTTACTATGTCAATAAGAGCACAATGAATTAATACTGCTACAGGATACATTTTATTATAGATTACAATAAAAACAAGACAGAGGTTGTCTGAAACAACATCCGAAAAGGACATAATCAATTTAGTGTATTGCACTTGAAAGATATATTTGAAAGATTTACTTCTCAGAAATGCATTCTTCCACAGTTGCCTCTCTTTCATGGAACAGTATCTTAACTTATTCTGAAGATTTTTTTGTCAAAGCTTCTTCTATCTCTTTTGTCATTTTCCACCCTATCAATCTCAAACTATGGTTCAAGATTAAGTTTATTTGCTATTTCTATAATTCAGAAAACTGTAGTGACATGGTATAGAACACGACACACATTTTTCTAATATGTAAAACCTATCTATTCTAATATTTTTTTGAGAAAAATTATGTCAAGGAGTAAATTGCTTATTGTTAGAAGGAAGGATTAATTTTAGAGTGTAAGGTTGTGCCTGAACAGAAGTCTTAAGTTGTTTGATAGAATTTTACATTAAACTCAATTTAAAGACACACAGTGGTTAACTCATAAGTAATTATGTTGAGTTGTTTGGTTTCTTTTCAAATGTCAGTAGCATTTTATTATTAAAAAAAGAAAGATCAATATATATTGAATGAGCAGCTGGAATTATGCCTGCAGTGTGCCATTTTTTCTTTTCCCTAATTCTAAAGGCATAAATTTTCAATTGTTCTTGTAATTTTATCTGGATCTCAAAACAAACAAAAAATTAATTTTATTTTTCCATTTCCTGTTTTAAATTCTTTATTTGGGTAACAGAGACACATGAACTACTGAAATAATGTTTTACTGCTAACTTTACCTAATATGCCAAATCAGTTTAATTACAGTTTCTATAAATAATCTATGCAAAATACTTCCCTGAACAGAATGCACTTTTCCTTCTGTATGTGGCACATTTTAATACTTAAAAGCAATAGAACAGATGTTAGGTGCCTCCTAAACTTGTTTGCAGTTTTCTTTTATTTATATGTTAATGAGAATTTAATTACTTCATGAATACTTAAACAACCTGAGGGTGCCTGATATCATTAGCTTGAACATGACAAGCACCTCAAGTGACCACATGGGAAGAGTAAAATTGCTTTTAGTTCACTTGAAGACAGAAAGATGAATATATTTCACCCCCTGCTATGTTCTACCTG
>VYZS01002006.1:15560-31918 GCA_013400695.1 Neodrepanis coruscans | reverse complement strand
TCTTTTGAGGTGGGTTTCTTGCTTTCTGAGGAGTGCAGAGGGAGCTGCAGGGCATGGTCCATGTGAATGCATAGTTGTGAACATAGAGGAAACTGCAGAGCCATGGGGACTTCCCATTTTTCTGGGTAGGTGAGGAGAATATTGATGACACCCCACTTTGTGCAGCAAGAGCTGTCATTGGATTTAGCCAGTCACTGTGTTCTAGGTGTCCACTTACTCTAGAAAGCAAAGGAAAACCAGGTTTCATTCTGCATCTGCTGGCTATCAACCCTCCAGTATCCCTGGGCTGTGCAACATTGGCAAGTATAAGTGTCACTGCTGTCCCCAGCCCCACCCTCAGCACTTACTGAAGTAGAAGCCCCNTACCACTACCTTGAAAATGAGCAGCTGGATAGTTTACAAAAGGAATCATAATTAATTAGTGATTGTCTCGGTTTTTATAGCATGAAAACTCTGATTTTGTTTAACACCCTTATGTGATTATCTCATGATTTTCTAAGTTTGTTCACATCTATGCATTTGGTAACTAAACATAATAACATTTTAGCAAGACAAAACAGAAGCATATGTGGAACTTTAATTTGACTTAAGGAAATCCTTAAATATTTAGAAATATTCACATGAAGGATTCGCGTAGAAAGAGTTCACAAGAATTTCTTCACTGATGTTATCAAGCATCAGAACAGGCTGTCCAGGGAGGTGATAGGATCACCATCCCTGGAGATGTCCAGAAAATGACTGGACATGGCACTTAGACCTGTGGTTTAATTGATATGGGGGTGTTTGGTCAAAGGTTGGACCCGATGATCTTGGAAGTATTTCCCAGCCATAATGATTCTGCAATTTTTCTTTTCTTTCTCTGAAAAATGGTAGGGATAACAATTTGTCCTTTTTTTCTTTCACTGCATTAATCTAAGCTACTTTTCTAGGATTAGATTGCCATGTTTTTCCTGCCATATATGCATACAGAAAGCTGCAGGCAGATATTTAATATTGGACAGTGACATATTCTAGTCACCTTCATCTGCCTAAATGACTGATGTCTGTTGGCCCCTTAACAACCTGTCTCAACCCTTTTTTTTTCTCCTTAAGTTTCCCTTCAGAGTCTATTTGTCAACAGGAAATATTTTCTTTTACATGTTACACCTCCAAGAGTTCTTGTTGCTTCCATCAACANCCCTGAAAAATGAAGCTTTAGACTGCCCATGGAAGGTAAATGCCAGCAACAGCTTTTTGCCCTGGTACCCTTCATGTGGGAGCAATCCCTAAACATGTTCAGTTTTGGANGAAGTTGCCTAAATATTGGCTACATTCTTTTCCGAATTAATCACTTTTGTTTCTCTCTGTAGGCAACAACATGGATTAGACTTTTCTTGAAACCAATTGATCCAAAATATTTTGAACACAGACAAGGACGACTCTCTCCTTTGCTTCTCCATTAATTATATGGGTATTTAGCTGACTGGTTTAAACCAAGTGTGTACCTTCTAATTATCCTGAGTTCAGTGTCAAGGATCTTACCTTAAATACAGAGAAAACGTGTGTAAGCTGCTAAAAAAAGTCGTCCTGGCACAGTCTGCTCCATCAGTGTATTTCCTGTAAGCAATTCTCTTAGCAAAGTAATTTATGAATTAGTTTTGAAATTCTGATTATGGAAATAGTCAATATTCCGTAACTATGAAGAATGCGTATACATGTGGTTCTACATTTTGTTTTTCTTTTCTGATGATAGTGCACACTTAGGAAAATGACCAGTTTACTTGTTACAATGTGATGCTTTACATAATCACATTTTATCACAGTAATCAGTAAATGTATTGAAAACCTTCCTGTCACAATATTTAAATGAACTGATTATTTAATGTGGGAGTGCTCTGGGAAGAGTGCATTGTGACTGGTCAGTCTCACTTGTTTAGTCTTTAGCTGTGATCTCAGTGAAGTATATTCTTGAAATTTAGTGTGGCAAAGTTGATCACATAAAGGGGGTTATTTTTATTATTTCCTTTTTACCTGCCTCAATGAAACTGTCACCTTGTATTTAATTATATTTTCATTCCTTCTAAAGTTCTTTTCTTAAAAATTTGTGGTGGAAGAAATTATATGTTCTCTTCAGTCCTGGAGATGACAAGCATTGTTTTTTTAGAATTTTATTTTTTACTATTTTTTATTTCCAAAGGGCTTTTTAAGACTAGGATTAACACATGTCCTTTCCACATAGAAGCCAACTATTGTCATCTCCTGCTGCCATGACTGTACCAGGTTCAAGGGGATGGTAGGAGCAATGCTTGCACCAGTAGCTGAAACAGTGGCAGAAGAGTTTGGTAGAAATGATGCACAATAATATACAGTATGATTTCTAGCATTTTCCCTCTTTTTAACTAACCAAACAAAAAAAACAGCCTCATGTTTTGCTTGTGTTTTGCTCTGTTTCATTCTATTGTTCCCTATACAGACAAAGTGTGCACTCTGCTCCTGAGAAGTGTCCTGAAGGGGAGAGAGGAAGCAGCAAATGAGCTGGTACCAACAGCAGCTGGATGGAGGGTGAATGGGAGTTTCCTGTCTTTTATCAAAGGCATTGGCAGGCATTCATTCAGATCCAGATTTGAAAAAGGCTGTGAATAACAATAACTTCCTACAGCTGTCTGGAAACAACCTTACACACACACACACGTGTGCGCGCGTGCACACACATGCACATTGTGTCATAGCTGCTGGGCCAATGATTTACTGTAACTGAATTTGCACAGTTCTCAGTTTTCATGGAAGGCAATATATAATTTACTAATTTTAGTTTAAGAGTGGTGTTTTGAGGAGCTCTTCTAACTCAAGGACAACCACTTGTCTCAGCTTTTTAGAGCCAGTATTCACTGCTGAAGGGTTGGTGCTTCTTGTCTGGTAACAGATTATTTCTCTCTTACCTACAAATGGGTCTGTTCTTGAGCTGCAAATGTGGGCATATCTTCATGCTGTCCTCACACACTGACAGACATTGCTGGTCAACAAAGCTCCTGATTCAGTTTTTGGTGTTGTACAAAATAGGAACAAGATGTGTCAGGTAGTGCAATGGAGAGGAGTTGCTTTGCTGGGATTAAAGAATGTGTGATTAGAGACAACTTTGTTGTTGGCTTTGAGTAGTTTTCCCTTTGCCAGTGATCATAAAGGAGATGAACAAAATGATTTGGGAGATGCAGTTGAATTCTGATAGGAAAACAGACCTGCTTTTTCACCTAAATTGTAAGTGCAACATTATCATCAAGAGAAGAGGAAAGGAGAGTCATGCTTCCACTATGTGTTTTTCTCCCAGCAACACAGTGACTCTGAAATATTGGCACTAATGATGAATGGTGAAGAGTGATTTAAATTTTGTTTTGTCTAATTCTGCAATGTGTTTTTCACATTTAGTTGATGCTTGTTATAATGGCTCTAGAAATCAAGAACCTGTGAAAAAATTTCTATGAAATTAACAATGAAGCCACAGTTCCTAAAGTATACCTATCTATATTTGCAAATTTTCTCCAAGGCAGCTCTTTTGCAACAGAGTCATTGAAAAAGGTTCCATTCATCTCTTGATGAGAAATCCATCTTCAGCTGATAAATTAGTTCACCCAAAGGTCTGAAACCTGTGAATAAAGAATACTATATAAATCTCACACATTACTCTCACTATAGATTTAGGTTCATGATTTAAATGGATGCAATGGCAATTTGTTTTAAAAAAAGACAGCCTCCACAAACTCACTGCCTAGCTAGGATTCACTCATGAAACTTGTCAGTCTTCCCATACTACTTGTGTTAGTGTATGTTTTTATAAATGGCTGAAAGCTCAGCGTAGGTTCATATTAAGAGCCCTAAGTAAGAGTAATGGTAGCGTTACTCAGTCTATTTATTAAATGTCACTTCTATATATTTTTACATCACCTATGCCTTTAAAACAATTTCATTTAAAGGTTCCTAGATTGGCAAAGCATGGCTAACTCTCCTCCACATACTAAAAGTCTCTTCCTGCTCTAGACTTTGGTCATTCTAAGATACACTTTGCCCTGATATTGTGGCAACCAGTGGTTTAGATTTTCTGGGAGAAATTAGATTACTTAAGAAATAGTGGAAACCATCTTTGATTCTATTTCTCACCTTTCTTCTTCACCAGCCTTTATCTGCTTTGAAAAACAGGTATCTGAGGGTCTTTTCTTCAAGTGGCTTTATTCCCTTCTCTTTCATATTAAATTGTTAAAATGAGAAAAGATAATGTCCTTTTTTTCTGTTACAAAATTAAAGTTATCAACCTTTTTTTCCCCATGGAATGAAATCATACAACATGCATAAGCACAATTCTTAGTTTTCTTTCCTTGGTTAGTTTTAAGACAACTATGGTGCAATATTTTACAACGTAGAGTTTAATGTGCGGAAAAAATATTCCTTCATTGTTCTTTTTGTGTTTTTTTACCCCTAGTATTGCTAATCCTTATCTGTGAAGCGTGGCACACCTAGTCATCTGCTACTCACATTATTATGTATTCCTCCAGGTGGGTGCTCAAAGTGTGTGGTAAATAGAAAAACACAGTCAAGGCCTTGCATAAAGTGCTAATTCATTCTCCCAGTCCTATTTTCAGTCCATGAATAAATCCATTTGGACACATATCTCTGCCTTAATTAAATGAACTGCACTCATTACTTAATAAAACTACTGATATTTCATATTTATAAACAGGGAATGTTCTGGACCAGAATTTTTGCTGCTGGTTTCACTATAAAGAAATCTAAAATTTGTCCCATAGAAATTTTATGGACTTTAGATGATCTGCACATGATGGAAAGCTTTTGCCAAAATAGGAAAAATAGAATTCCCTAGCATGAAAGGCTGCACAACTGCCTAATGTAACACATCTCTTAATATCAAAGGTACATGATAGAGAACTTAAGGGAATGGGAGGAGAAAGGTATTTTCACTAAGATACTGAGCTGACAGCCAAACACACATGGAATAATCTCTTTCTTCTAGGTAGCTGAGGGGAAAAGTTAATTCAGGACAGCTGTGTGCATGATTTTACATTTATCCATATTTCTTAATATTTTTTGGAAGCTTTCATTAGTATTCTTCTATGTTTCTATTATATATATGACAACAGATTACGATTATAACTGTATTCATGAAAAGATGTCAGGATTGTGCTGTGGAGTGCATGAGTCATATGCTTAAATTACAGTTTGTGCATTGATTTGGGAAAGAAAATCAAAATTATTGAAAAAAGTGCTTAGAAAGCAAACTCTTTATCCTAGAGAGGAAGGGGTCTGTAAAAAGGTCCCTCCTGTTTTATGTTCATGTGGCTGAGTCTAACCTCTGTGGCAGTGAAAACATGAATTCACATTGAGAATTCTTTTGAATTTCTGTGACACAGAAATGATTTCATAACAAGGCACGAGGGCTTGCAGCCTCTGGCTACAAGTGTACTACACAGGAAAGAACATAATCATCAGCTGAGCTAGGGGCTTGTTTTCTTCTTAAACTCTGTGAGCTCTCCTTGATCCAATTCAGGCTAAATAGGCCACTACAAGACATCTTCTGTTTCAGCTAAGCTTGTTCAGGGAGCAGTTGAGGATGTCCAGAATTAATAACTTCTGGAACTACACTGTACACATATACACATGCACATCCACATTTATGGAATCGACCATCCTTCTCAAACAGATTAGGACTTTTTCTCTGGGTTTGTTTTTTTGTTTGTTTGTTTGTTTTTTTTAAATAGAGAAGATTTTCTTTAAAATGGATCAGACAGGAAAAAAATGCACTTTCATAAAAACAGGAGTGTTTTCTATTTATTTTAGAAATGAATCTCCACAATGCAGACTCCAGCTGCAATTACTGTCATTGGCATCTACTACAAGTGTCACACTGAAAAGGAGCCTTCTCACTTTCAGCAGTGAATTTATTCTGTAGAAACCCGGAAGACAACGGGCTAATGTGCATTTCTCAAACACCAATAGCCAATAGCCGTGGAGTCAACCAAGGACTATCAATAATAACATCTAAGGATTGTTGCTAATAATACACTGTGAGAAAGAACAGGATGCGGGTGGAGAAGGGCCCATATGGAAGTAGGGCAGCACTTTTCTGGGACAAACATCCTTGTTCTGGCTCCTGGAGACAAGCACAACATGGTACAGTGAGGTCAAGAAGTGAGCACAGACTGCAAGGGGGAACCAAGACCACCCAAAACCTCTGAAGCCCTATGACCCATTTCCAGAAAGGTCTGGGCTGCACATAATAAATGATTTGCATAGACAGCAAGAAATTTATCCTCAGAGTGGGGAAAACAGCTGTAAGAAGGTACCCCCAACAAAGCCAAGGTATGTGGGTGCTCCAGGATCCAAACACCTCAACTGGATTGATGCTAGAGCCAGGACTAATGATTTCTTTCTCCTTTTCTCTTCCCTTCTTTAATTCAAATGTCTCCCTCTTGCCTTTCACCCTATTGTTTATGCAAAACCCACTATGTGCTTATTAGCAGATCAGGGACTAAGTTATACCAATTTCCATGCCAAATATGTTATTTACTAGTAAAACTTTATAAGTTTTTGTGAACCCTCTGACTTTTGTCATTCCTTTTGACCATGAACATCTACAAGGTCTTGGGTGTTCCCTTCCCATTAAGGGTGGAATATCACCCTTAGTGACAGAATATCACCAATAGTGACAGAAGATGATGACAAAGACGGTCTAAGATAAAAAAAAGATGATGAGTGGCATGAGAAAGGCTATAGATCCCTTTCACTGTCTTTGCTTGAGGTTTAATGTTCAAAGGAATCTAGGGTGAAGTTAGGTGTGTATCATTGTCAGTTTTTGTGTTGTCAGCTAGCTCCCAGGTTCTGCTGGGAATCATTTGGGACAGTAACAAAACCTCAGAATCCCTGCCCAGCCTAAACATTTCTCAGATTTTCAATTTTTTTTTTTCAATTTTTTTACGTTATTCAAGTTGGCACAACTGGCCCAGACTGGGACATACTTTGATAAGACTGATGTCAATAAGGTTACATTGCTTTGGTATCACATCACAGAAAGAAAACACTTTGTAACTATTGTAAAACTGAACACAGAGAAATCCAGGAATCATGTTAGGAAGCAGTAGAATGTTCATTGTTGTTTTGTTGTAACATTAGGTAGCAGTGACAACTGTTGTGGCAGAATTTGTCTTTGAGTAGAGATGGACAAGGGCATTCAATATACATGTGACCCGGGCCTCTTAAAAGCTAACGTGTTTTTATGTGGAGAATTGCAGTTGAACTATCTAGAAGAGTAGTATTTGGGCACTATTTTCTTAAGGTTCCTATTTCCCACAGAAGAGAAGAAAAAGCTCATTTATGGTCATCAGATTATGCATTTGGTCATCAATCAATCAGTATAGATATTCTGTGCCTCATCTAAAGGTAATACTGAATACTGTGTATTAATATTATCAGACAAAATATTGCACTGCTATTATCTGGCTGAAATGTGCTTTGTCCTCCTGCCTTCTAAAAGTGTTAAGATGAGGATTAAGACTGTCACAATTTATAATACTTCACTATTTCCCTGGATAAATATATTTCATTTTGAGAACCTTCAATTTGAGATAAATACATTGATTACAATTTAAATGTCTATTATAAGGAGTCTTGTTGACATAATAAAGCAAACATTTACCCTGTATTTGACATACATTAACAGCAGAATTGAACACTATTAGAAATCAAATCAGTGACCTTCCTTCGATGTATAATAAAAAAATCAAAAGTGCTTTCAGCTTTAAATGGTCAAAAGAAAATCAACAAGCAATTACTACAAACATTCAAGTCATTGCATGACTCAGTGATTCATTCAGATTCAGGCCAATGACACACACAATAAAGCCCATCTGCTCCAAAATATCTTGTAGATCAAATTTAAATCAGTTTTGCTTCTATAGGAAGCAGCTTTCTCTGATGTTCTGTAGGTGCTGGTATGAAATTATACTGATAGCCAAGAAAAAGAGGTTGAGACATGGAAAATTTAGGATAAGGAAATGCAACTATTGAGTTACATGTTTGCAAGACAGTATTTTAAAATGAAATTTGTAGTTAAAAATTAAGGCAAAACATGAAGGGGAAATTGCTAAAATCATATTTGAAGGTGACAATGAAATGAAATGAAAATGAAATTCAGTGACTGCATTAAGGACTGCAGTGACAAATAGAATTGAGAAAGTTCAAAACAGTTGATTCAGTGGTAAATTTAACAACCTATCTAAAATGAATTTTATGAAATTAAGTTTTGAAACAAATGAAGCTGCAGCTGTATCTAAACTATAACTGAATGGTAAAGGAAGTATAACAGAGATGAAACATTCTTGTCTTGCAAGTTTTACCTAAAGGTCAGGCATTCAATTTCTATTTCTCTTATTCATACCTGATTTTACTTTTGAAATGATGATCTTCTTGTGTTGCAATTCGTGACTTTTCTTTTTTTTTTTTTTTTTTTTTAATTTCCATACCACCTTCCTCTCAGTCTCCTTATATCATAAACTTTCTACTTGTTTTCTTGGTTTTGGTCCAATCAACATTTCTTCACTTATACGGGATTTTTTATAGTCTTTTTTTATATAGTTAATTATACATATGTCTTATAAGCTATTTTAATTGTTATTATTCCTGATGTATTATGTCTTGTACACATGTGGTGTCTTCATTCCTCATTAATGCCTGAGTATCTGCCATGTGGAATTCCAATAGGCAACACTAACCTTTAATGTATTTAGGCATTTACCTGCCACTGAATTTTAATATGACTTAGAATGTAAGCATGTTTGTCATTCTTTGCAAAAAAACAGCTGCAATAGCTACTAGAAATGGCATATAAAGATGAAAATTAATATAGTGAAGTCTTATTCTAAAGAGCAAAATCGTGTAATATATGCTACATATTCTTTACAAAAACAGATTGTATTTTTGAATTGCTAGAGCTTTATTATCTGTTTTGGAACCTTTAAAAGATCATTTTCTGTTTCTACAGAGTTTATTGATCCCTATGGAGCAAGATCATCATACAATATCATACATTATTCTTGTCTTGTTATGTGGGTTTTGTTTATTTGATGGGGGTTTCTTAGCTCACTGGTTTTGGTTTTTAATGGCCCTTTCGCTGTTCTGTGACTGTGAGGTGAAAGACTGGAGCAAAGGTATTTTTGTGACCCTGTTTTTCATAGAATCAGTGCAAACAGAAAAACAAATTAAGTTTCCCAGGGCCCGTTTTGGGATGAGGACGCTCTGGAGATAGTGCTTGTCTCTCTCTGGGCCCCCGGAGAGACGCCGGGGTAATTAGAAGAAGCACGCGAACGGTCTGAGGACCCCCTTAGCAGCGCGAGCTTCTGCTCAGCTTTGACTGAAGGAGAGATACTCAAGAAAAATTAGAAACCACGTGCGCGCACCTCTCTCCCCTTTCCCGATAGCCCAGGGAGGGGTTTAATGCTGATGAAGAAAATGTGGTCTTTGGGCCCCGGGCAGTAGCTGCCGATAATGGCCCCACCCCTTGGCCCCCGGGGAAAGAAAAAAAAACACAACAAAAAAACGAAAGGGAAGAAACAACCCTCCTCCCCAAGGAAAGAAAATCCGCCTCCCCGAAATTCACGAGGAAGAATGCAATTTTGAGAAAAAGGAAATCCACCCCACCATAAAGAGAAAAGAAAAAAAGAAAGAAAGAAGAAAACCTGATCACGAGAAATGTGATCAAAAGAACGGCTCCCCCTCCCAGAAATTTACCACACCAAGTCGCTGCGGTGGAACCTCTGACCCGTCTTCCAAGTTGACGCCGGCTCCGACGCAGCAGCAAAGAGCGGTGTTGCTCTTCTGAGCTCCAAGGCCGAAAGAGAAAGATGGCCGGCCTTCCTCCATTTTTATAAGGAGCACCCGATCCTGCGCCTGCGCAGATGAGTCTAAGGGGGCCGGCCTCTCCTGTAATTGGTCGGCGCCCCGGAGGCCCGCCCTGTGGGCGCAGTGGCCCATGGGAAATGCCACAGCCTCCCGGAAATGGCATGCATGCTGGGGGGGCATTTTCCGCTCATGGTGGCCGCCATTTGGCCCTGATGCAGCTGCCGCCGCCACCACTGGCACGTGCTGCCGGCGCAGCCTCAGCACCAGTGCGGGCCGCTGGCACGGCCCTGCCGCTGGCTCCACATCGGCCACGCGGTCGGTCCGCATGCTCGACAACATGGCGGCATCCAGCCAAGGTCGCCGCGCTTCGGCGCCGCTGCCCATAGAGCTGGGCGGCAGCGCCAGTGCAGCGGGACGAGCCGTTGCTGCCGCTCCATGGTCGCCACCGTCGCCGCTGCTCCGTGGCTGCCGCTGTCGCCGCCGCTGCTGGCTTGCCCGACACCGCCGCCCGCAGCCCCCGCCGCTCCTCGGGGCTCCCTGCCACAGGACCCGGCTGCAGGTACGACCCGCCTGGTTCCGTGCTGCTGCTGCTGCTGCCGTTGCTGCTGGCTTGCCCAGCGCCGCCACTCGCAACCCCAGCAGCTCCTGGTGCGCTGGGGAAAAAGGGGCCACCGAAAAACCCACACGGTCACCGGGGAAAAAATAAAACCAGCCCTCGCCGCAGGGCTTTCACTGCCACGCTGCACCGAGGTTCGCCCTGGACCAGGTCCCGCTGCCGGGCTGGAGGGCACGGAAGAGGTTCCTCCCCCCCCTCGCTCGGCCGCATGGCTCGCGCGGCTGGACAGAGATCGTTTTCACTTTCGTTTTTTAACTCTACGACATCATCTTAACAGCATTTTTTGCTATTATCAATCATTATGCACTCTGCCAAGCCGCTGAAATATATTATAGATTTCAGTATGGTGAGTTTCTCCACTTGTGAAGTAATTCACTGTCAATACCACCTAACAAAGCATTTCAGAAATCAAAGGCACTTTGACATATGTCCTATTATTGTTTTTAAAATTCAATTTAGCTACATCCAAACTGTGGCTAGATTTAAAACAATCCATTAAGTAAGGGTTTTTCTCAGAATTTAATTTTGCCTGGTGTGAGTTCTAAATGGTTGTGTCATGTATGTTCATCCTGTAAGTGTAATATAGTCAGGAATAGTAAAGACACTTATATTGTGATGAGAGCTTGAGAAATAAATAGATAGAAACTATTACATTATTGATTAATTTCAAATAGATCCAGTTCTGCTGTGGTCATTATTTCAATTAATTACTCTAAGACTGCAAAAACAGGAAAATAAATAATATCTAATATAAACCCAGTGCATTCTGTGGTAAGATAGAAGCATACTGATCTCCAAATCACTTGTTTTAGAGCTTATTTTTGCCAGGATAAATGTTCAATCAGACACTCTTGCTACTACTTACAGAGATTTTTTTTTTTTTTCTAGTGTGAGTCCAGGTAGCAAATACTGCTTTGCACAACTACTACTCCTCATAATTCTTATCTTAGTGGACATACTTTTGGAATATTTGTATTAAGTCCTACATAGTTGGTGATTATATGTCCCTCAGGTTTGATTTCTACAGTTCAAAAAGTAATGCATCACATAATTGCTCTGTTAAAACCCTTCCTTTTTGGCAAATGAGACTTGAAAGACTCGAGAAGATTTGTAATGTGTGCAGACACTCTTGTGGGGCACTCAATTTGAGCTATTGTGTGCTAGTTGTCAGGTTGCTATGTCCCTTATGTGGCAAAAGTTGTAACTAAAACCCTGTGATCTGAAGTGAAGAAAATATTCAAAGTGATTGCTGTAAGTAGAGATGCATCCTGCAGGCTGAAGTGCAGTGTCAGGGGAAAGTAGAGTTCTGAAAGTGCAATACAACCAAGTAAAGTATATTAAGTTTCTCCTGCCAGGCAGCTACAACTTCTTGTGTTTGAATGAACTAAACAATTTTTTTCTGAACAGCTCAAGGGTCAATAATGTGGATCCTTGCTTTTATATAGTGTCTTTTGGAAGATGGAATGAAATTACATATCCCTGAGATATCTGAGATACCCTGAAAGTGGTGTCTGAGGAGGCAGAACTTGATATTTTTCGGTTGTTACGGAATATATGTGTGGTGACATATATATGCACATTAATATTAGCACATTGTACATATGAATTTACAAAGATTATGTGTATGTACATACACAAAGATATGTGTATGTAAATGATATATATGTATGTCTATGTATCAGTTGGAAAATTGGAAATCGTTGTTATGGAGTGTTTGAAAAATTAATGAATTAGGCTACTTTCAGCAAACCAACACTTGATTGACAGTCATTAATGTCACATATTAATGGTTAGGTCTTAATCACTTCCAATTGTTACCAATACATATTCAAAGCTATCAGTTTTAACACACCCTGGGTGGGCTGAGTATCCAAACCATGGACCTGACACTGAGTACTTGGTATTAATGGTCATTGTTGCCTTGGACCATGAGCTCCTCTCATTGTTGATGCTTTATGCTCCTCATTCCCTCCCCAGAAGAAAAGGGGAGGATCTCCTCTGCCCTTGACACAGTACATCTTATTGTTGTATCCAGGACTTGCTCTTGTTTTGCCAGACATCTTTCTTGTATATTCTGTAGGATCATTCTTGTTCCATCAGACACCTGTCTTGTTCATTCTGCAGGACCATTTTTGTTTCATTACACATCTTTATTGACTGCTGTAAATCCTTAGCTGTTACCTTGCAGATTTTACTGCTGGAACATATTTTCCTGCACCCCAGTTGTGCAGTTATACCACAAATCTCCTTTGCTCCTTTGCAGACAGAAATGTCAGAAATTAAATCAGTTGCACATGGGTGATATATACTTCTGTATCTTCAGGGGCATGGCCTGAATGAAGAACAAGATGTAGATAGTACAAGTCCTGCTAAGTAAATTCAGTTAAAGGACTTACAAATAAATATATACAGAAAAATCTATTGCACATGCAAGGAAACAGCAAAATACTACTTGTTTGCAACCTACCTTTTTAACAAAGTAGTTAAAGTTATATTTCAATTTGGAGGTAGACACCTGAAATGCATGCTGAATTTGGGACATTATTCAGTATTACTCATCAGTCTATGAAGGTCAGAACCAAAATAAATACTTGTGTACTTTACATAACTTAAACAAAATTAAACATGCATGTCCTGAAATAGAATTCCCAGTGATAAATTTAGGTACTACTAGAGTGAGCAAAAAAGGCCAGTCACCCAAGAAAGTGATAAACCATATCAACCTAGAGGGCAAGAGCCAACAAACCAGGAAGGGAGAGAAAGGTGATACTGCTTGGCCTAAGGAACATAATAGGAGGAATAGCTTGACTTTTCTGTGGAACAGGAACCTGCTTCTTAAGCTGAGATATCTCGGGAAATGCATAAATAATTCAGAAAAATCAGGACTCCTAAAGTATAGTAGTGTTGTACCTGGAAACATAGAAAGACTGAACACCAGCCTAATGATCTGCAGTATCTAGAGCAAAAATATTTATGGCAAAAAACCACCAAATAAACAAACAGAAATAATTCAGCACAGGTGGTTCTTTTCTGTAAATGTGTTTTGGCCTCAGATGAAAGAACAACATATAGCCATGTAGACAGCCCTATTCCGAGTGCTGAAGAGGTCAGATATTATGACAGTTTTGTGATGAAAATAATAAGCCCTGATGTGAAGTGGCATATCTGCAATTAACCACAGTGCCTCATGAGTGTCACTTCAGAGTACAGTGATGATGGCTCCCCTTCAGTGGCTGAGGAGCTCAGATTACAGTCATGAGAGCCTCTCCTCTCTTCAACAGACCCAGAAACAATACTGAACTTACATTAGTTTGTTCCTGTTCATATACCAAAATACACTTCTACCATGATGGAAACTCATGTTTTTGGTGTGGATGAATGACAAGATTCTCTGTTACAAATTCCTGCTGTGAAAAACTATGGATTTCAGTGCAAGGGAAAGTAGTAAGAGTGGCAGAAGCCCCAAGTGTTCTGATTTTCCTCCTCAAATGTCTGCTGTTAATGGAAATTGGGGAGGGAATGGCTGAAAAGAGTACTGCCGAGTTCATTATTACAGTAAAATTATGTGGAGATAGTTTTTGACCTAAAGCAAGTATTACAGCAGTATGCTTAGCCCAGAGTGTTTTCCACAAAAGGAATATAATGTTTAAATAGAAAAGAATAATTCAATGTCTTTTTCCTGATGTGACTTTGCCTTCATTCATATTCTGCACTGAGGAAACTTGCTTGTGCTTTTCAAATCTTCACAGTTTAACTAAAGGCTCAAGAGAGAAAGTTCAGCAACTCTGTTCAGCTCAGATAAGCACTGTAGTGCCTAACGTCCTCTGTAAACCTGATTAAGATGTTTCAGTCATTTGGAAATCCACTATGCCTTCAACACCTCATGTTTCTTTGTTCTTTCTGACACCTGAGCAAGCTTCTGGCATAATGCAGCCCTCCCTTTTTCTTGTCCCTCAACCATTCATTGAGTACAATCCCATCAGTCTGCAGTCATTCCCTGCTGAGGATGGACCATTCTCCAGTCAACACTTACTTGTAGAAAAATTTTCAGGTGTCATTGGGCATAAAAACTTCAGTTCTGCTCTTATGTGTTTACTTTCAGATTTGTTTAAGGACTGAAAATTCTCTTAATTTTAATGCATCAATCTGTAATGTTTAACCCTGCATGGAAGGTGCCATTCTCAACCACATGTATTTCTTCTATTTTTCTTTTTTTCACATTAAAGTTAAGCCACCATCTCTCAGTCAGCAAACAAACTAAAAGCAATCTTTCCAAAATGTGTCACTGTGCCAGGGTTTGCTTTGGGTACTGTTTGTGGCTATTGATTAATTAGGCAGTTAAGTCCTGTTTGTTTCAAAATTCTATCTGTTAAGCTGTTATAGCTTACATACATAACACTACCAAAGAAGGTTTACACTGCCTCTTCATCCCATGTTAAAATCTGTTGATTAATTTACTGAATAAAGCCAAGTCCTCCTTGGACCAATTGGACTGACAGCCTCTTTGCAACTCACTCCTCTCTTGGTTGATCTTTTCTTGCCTTTCTGAACACATGGAGAGAAAGGGTGAAATCATCTTGGTGCCTTATCAAGCATCTCAGCTTTTTGATATCCTTCTACAGAAGAATTCATGTGTCACCTCATGTTGCTGAGGGATCATCTGTCAGGGTACATGAAATATCATGCGTACACACCACATTGTGAATATTTTACTGTGATTAACTACTGACCTCTAATTCTAATATACAAGAAACTGTCGTATTTGCTGAGAGAAGAATATGCTTAAGTTAAAGAATAAATGCAAAAACATCCATGACTTTAAGGTCAGTTTTTTGATTGCATTTCTAAATAAAAGGAGATAATAGAATCAGAATTCAGGTTGCATATTTACACACTGGACTGAATGCCAAAATTATTTCTTTGCCATTGTTCATAGGCCAAATAAGTGGATATATAATAGAATCTATATAATAGAATCTACTTCATTTTGTGCACTTCATTTATCAAAAAATATTTAACTGGAGATGTGAAGAGGACCTAAGGCATTTATAAGACAGTCAAGTCGTTAAAATGTCTTTAATACGGTCCCTGGAACCCTTAGTTCTCCTGTAAGCCAGTGTGAAGTCCTATGTAAAAAGCAAAAAAAAAACCCAACAACAAACCAAACAAAAAGAACACACCCCAATTTGCCTTTTGTGTTATATTTCTACAATTATATACTCTTCTTTTAGATCTAGCACCCTCTGAGAGAGTGAAATGAACTAGAGTTATTTCTATGTCTGATAAGGATGGCTTCAAATTTTGCTTGACTTTAAAGCCTCTAAAATATTATTAAACATCTGTAAATATCTTTCTATTGATCTGTAACTCTTGCTGGTAGGTTTTACCTGAGAGAGAACTTGTTCCTGTGAAGTAAAGAATTGTATACATCAGGAGATATGGAACCAATCCTACTTAAAACTCTATTTAAACATTTAACTATGATATCTGGCAGAAGACACACTGCAATTGGTGATAAGTAATTGCAAAAGATGGACTGGCAAGCAATAGGTGACTCTTTGAATGTTTCTTTGCATTTTCTTTGTGATATATCTTCAAAGACCATTGCTTGCATCCTGTTAAACTAAGAGATGTAAGAATTAAATTGTTAAAGGATAAGCAATTGAAATAGGTTTCTAAGATGTGTTAGTTGTCTCAAGAACTCTACAGAGATCTTTTGTGAAGAATATCTTTTTTTATAACAGATTATTTCTGAAAACATTACATATAGAATTGTTGTAGGTTGGGGAGGATAAAACCGCTCCTCCCCTGCTACTCTGATGGGACTGTCCGCGGCCCCCCGCTCCCGCGCCTGTGGGGATCG
>VYZS01002006.1:0-10348 GCA_013400695.1 Neodrepanis coruscans | reverse complement strand
AAAAAACTGGTTTAAGCCCATCTTAATTGGCTCCGTAGTGGTGTTATCTTCTTGGTGAGCCAATTTATGGTTCTCCCAGGAAATTCTTGAGATAATTCCTGTGAAAAGGTGTCTGGACACTCTCAGTCCTTTAGGGAGTGACCTCCTCAAGGCTCTCTAAACAATGGATTCCTTATACAAGTAAGACTACACATTTGGCAGAAAGAGCTCATTATATTTACCGTGCATTTAAACAAAATCTTATTCCAAGATATGCTACTAAGGTACCTAAACACTATAATGTGGAATCTACTCATTAGTAAAAGTGAAACTTTATTAATAGAGCTACTATATTTCATAATACTAATACATCTGAATTTCATTATATGGATTCTACCTATTAGCAAAAGCAAAACTTTATTAGTAGCACCATTACATTTCACACCCCTAATTCACATCTGCAAATAACTCTAATAACAGTGCCTTAAAAAGGGGCAGAGAGGATGTGGCTTCCCCTTTCATCTTGCGGCGCCAAGTTGAAAACGAAATGCTGATTGATTATACAAACGTGACTCATTTACTGTAGTGATTATTGCCTGGAAATCTCACAGTGGGTCTGTAGCCAGGGCCCCTTTTTCAGATATGTGCATAGACATAGCATCTCTCTTCATGGAAAGACTGCCCAGAGCACAGGGATGGTCATTCTGATGGGCAGGAAACACAATAGGCCTTGCACAAACCTGTCTTGATTCACTGTGAACCTGTTGACTGTGCTCATAAACAGAAATTACAGAAAAGGTGAAAGGCAGGAGAAGATATCCTGAAAGAAAACAGTCATATTGTCAGGGCATGCAGCTATGGGATTTTGAAAACAACAGCTCAACTGGGCATGAGCACCTTTCCTACAAGAAAAGGCTGAGAGTAATGGGATTGTTCAGCCTGAAAAAGTCTTTTGGGATGACCTAATTACTGCTTTGCAGTACCTGAAGGGGACTTAGATGAGAGCTTTGGCAAGACTATTTACAAGGGCATGTAGTGACAGGACAAGGGAAAATATGTTTAAATTGAAACAAAGTAGGTTTAGATTAGACTTTCGGAAAAGATTCTTTACTGTGAGAGTGGTGAGACACTGGAACAGGTTGCATAGGGAGCCTGTGGGCATCCATCCCTGGAAGTGTGCAAGGCCGGGTTGGATGGAGCTCAGAGAAACCTTCTCTAGTGGAAGGTGTCTCTGTCCATGGCAGGTTGGTTGGAGTGAGATTTTTTTTTCCTTTCCATCTTAAACTTTTCTATGAGTCTATGATTCAATAACAGTTCAGCTATAACTGACATGTCTGGGTGTACTGAAGAATGGGAAAACAGAAAAGTTTAGGGTGTCTTTTTTAACATTCTCTTTACAGTCAGGGTTTGTTCTCAGGCTTCCTGGTCCCTGTGCTTAGTGGCAGAGCCTGGGAGAATGAAGTGTTATAAGGAAATTGATTAAGGACCACACAGGCAAAGCAGGCATAGGGCACTGGATGGGAGGCATTGAAGGGTGCAGAGGGGGATCACCGGAAGAATTGAGAGGCCTTCCTCAGCCATCTCTGAAAAAGCAGTGAGATGTTACCATGAATTTATCAAAGACAAACCATGCATGACAAACAGGATAATCACTTGTGATGAAATGAGTAGTTAGGTAGAAAAAGCTGGGTGTTATTTTGTCTGACTTCAGTAGCCAAGTTGGGCAGGTAAGGACTGGATGAATGGATCGCAAGTCAGCTGGGAAAACAGCCAGACAATTTGGCTCAGTTTTCTTTGATCAGCAGTTTGAAGCCTCTCTGGTAGCCTATTTTCTAGGATTTAATATAGTGTTCGCTATTGTTTATATTTGTTGATCTGGATGATGAGATGCAGTGAACTCTGAAAATTTGCAGATATTATCAAACAGGGGTGTGAGTTAGCAGTTGATGTGCTGCAAGACATGGATATCATTCACAGTGCTCATGACTGACTGGTGGAATTTGCTGATAGAAACATTTGTGAAGTTCAGTGAAAGCAAATTAAAAAAGTCCTCATCTGTAGTGGAAAATCTAGTAAAGGTGAGAGGCAACTGTATAGAAGGCAGTTTTGCAGTAAGGGATCTGTGTGTCTTTGTGTATGGCAAGGTGAATATGAGTCAGCAAATTACTAATACTCTCCACATGGTACTTATTGCATCCTGAGTACTATGTCCAGGTGGAGTGTGTCTAGTAGAGGGCCACAGACATTCCCAGGGAATGGATCACATGGGGTTCAAAGGAGTTTTGGGACAGCTGGATTTATTCAGACCAAAGAAGAGATGACTGAGAGGGATCTTGCTGCTGCCTTAGCTGCAGAGTGGGCTGTGAGTTGTTACAGCAAAGACAAAGGCCAGAAACATCCAGAAAAATGAAATATCATTTAAAGAGTCTATCATTTAGTCCTATGAGAAGCATCTGAAAGAGCTGTGATGCCTGGAGAAAATGAGACTCAGGGGAGACCTTATCACTCTCTACAACAGCCTGAAAGAAGTTGGTATCCAGGTGGGGTCGGTCTCTTCTCCCAGGTAAAAAGTGATAGGATAAGAAGATGTACCTTCAAGTTGCACCAGGGGAGGTTTGGGTTGCACATCAGGAGGAATTTCTTCACAGAAAGTATTGTTTGGCTTTGGAATGGGCTGCCCAGGGAGGTGGTGGAGTCACCAGTCCTGGAGGTTTTTGAGAAATGTCTTCACAAAGCACTCAGTGCTCTGGTCTAATTAACAAGGTGATGATCAGTTAAAGGTTGAACTTGCTGATCTCAGCGATCTTCTTCAATTCAAATGCCTCTGTAATCCCAGTTCACAGAATTTCACAAGAGCTGAAGGCACAAGCTGAACATGGGAAACTCCAAGTGGATATGGGAATACATTCTTTGTACTGTGGGGTGACGGGTACCCAGAAACACTGTGGGGTCTCTGTCACTAAATAGGAAGGATTCAGCTGGACAAGATGACTTAGAGCAACCTGTTCTCAGCTTGTAGTTGATCTTGCTTTGAGAAGGGAGGAGAAAATAACCTTCAGAAGTCCCCTACAATGTAAATTTAAGATGCCATCTTTTATGCTCACTCCTACTGAACGATTCTCCTGGGAATGCTTTTTCCTTTTATAAAAATCTGGCAAATATAATAGGAGACATTACTGAAATGGATTTATGGCTTGAAAGGTTCCAGGCACATGATTTTCACTATCCATGCAAGAATACTGGTTTCTGGCTGATCTGAAGCAACATTTCATCAATCATTTTCAAAGTTTTCAGGCAAGTATTAAAGTTTTATTGGCTTGTAGATGGGATCAGAATAGTTTAGAAGGTGACATGAGACCAACCTCTTTGTCAAGAACTGCTTTTGCATCCTAAATTAGCATTAAAAAGTGTTATTAAGTAAAGACTTTTCTGTGACCAGGAAAATGTAACAGTCTGGAGTCATAGTGAACAAATATGTTCTTTTGTTGTCTTTTAAATGTATCTCTTTCTTTGCTATTTCCTTTTGCTAGTTATAGATTTCTGCCTGGTTTTTATTTTGGTTTCTCTCTGGTCCATTTCAAGAAGCCCAACTCCACGCAGACCTTACACTGCTGGATCTGCTGTAGAAGTCAGAATCCTCAAAAATCCAAGATAATTCAGAAGTCTACATAATCCTGAGTCTTACAGTATTCTAGAGGTAATTTCATAGAATGATGAAATGGTTTGGATTGGAAAGATTGTTAAAGATCATCCCATTCCAACCCCCTGCCATGGGCAGGGACACCTTCCACAATGCCAGGTTGCTCCAAGCCCCGTCTAACCTGGCCTTGGACACTTGCAGGGATGGGGCAGCCCCCACTTCTCTGGCAAGCTGTGCCAGTGTCTCACCACTGAAATAGCAAAATATAGTGGTTAAGCTTTCATTCAATCTTCAGTGAATGAATGAAGTATAGAATTTATATGTTTGAAATTATGCTGTGATTTTTTCCCCTAAATGGTTTACCATACAGAACTAATGATTAACTTACAAAAATAAAATATCAGTGAAATTCATGGTCTTTTTTTTTTTTTTTTGTGTGTGTGTGTGTGTATGCAGTTTTAAGGGATTTTTGATGCAGTTTTGTCCTTTCTATGAAAGTGTAGCTGAGAATGTAAAATATGTGTAAGGTCAATTTACATATTTAATTATGAAAATAGAGAAATCTGACCCATATAACAGCTTAGAAGATGCTATATCAACCTATATTTTAGTCAGCTGCGTTAATAAAGATAACTTGTTAAAATAAAAATTCTCTTTTATTACGGATGGGAGGCACTACTGAATATATACTGAATATAATGAAAGAAAAATACATAAATATATAACAAAACTGTTTCATTAAAAAAATGATTGTATAATGGTACAGTACAGCATAACAGACTTTTTTCTTTATGCTTGAATAAATACAAATTAGATGATAACACTTTATTTTAATGATACACTGATTAATACTGAATTACAATAAAACCTCTATGAAAGTGCATATGACATTTCCATTAATAGCAATTGAATTTGTTATTATTACTGTTATTATAATGAACAGCAAATTAAATTACTGGTGATAGAACACTTAAATTGTATCGCTGCTGTTTCAGGAAAAATATAGTTTTAATTCTCAAGATTTGCCCTATTCACACCTCAGGGACAATTGTTGTATGAATTATTATGCTTAAATAACCATATATAGTAAAAGCAAAATGTTGTCTGATCATGATATCTTTGAATCCTTAATTTGAAGAAGTCACATAATTTTATCAACACAATGTCATTTTACTAACTGGCAAATGCAGAGACTTATGATAAAGTCTATAAAATTCTTTAGTAACTATAACTTCTGAGTGATGAGATATTTGATCAGTAACAAAATCTGTTTCAAAGACATTTCTACAATTATACACTGTGGCTATTGCAAAGGGCAGCCAAAGTATGGGATAAAGTCAAAAAGTTTGCTTTGCTCAGAATTCAAACTCCATTAAACAGTTTGTATTAAAAATCTCTTTGAGGTATTTTTATTGTACATTTCTAGGAATGAACATTTTAATGCTCCTTGGCCATACTCTGAATGCCTTTCTCATAATTCAGATCAGAAATTTGCTCATTATTCTTTTCATTTCCTTTTTTTTTTCCTGGTGGCGTTAGGAGACTAATTCCACATTCCAATCTACAAGCAGTTGTTGACATTTGGAATAAGTTTTCATCCCATCCCATAACTCCACCTGCCAAGTACAAACAGGTTCTCTTTCAAATGTGTTTTCTAGGGAGGAAACTGAACTATACGTTGTTGTGTTAACATGTGTCACAACGCAGGTGCTAAATTAGTGGGTACATAAACATCTGGGCTGTTGTAGACACTCTAGGAAAAGAGGAGCCAGCTTTGTGCTGAGAATTGGCTTGGCACATTTCACTGCATAAACTGTAATATTCTGCAAATTGGGACTCCTGCCTCAAATCTGATTTAAAAGACTTTATGTCCTTAGAGGCTCTTTAAGGGCACTTTTTTGAAGCATTTTGTTCAAATGGCCCTTATCCACTTCTCTGAATGTGAAATTCAGACTAAGCAAACAGGTGAATGACTAATTCATTTCAAATGCAAAATAATTTCAAAAGCCCATTTCAAAGATTAGCCTGTAGGGAACTCACAGCAGTTTGTTTCTTCCTTGAAATGGATTTGTCCTTTTATAAGTCACCCGGTGGGTCCAGGTTTTGATTTTAAAATACTCTCTGAAAAAAACCCCTGCAGATATTACTTGGACTGGCTGCAATAATTTCAGATTCTGTGAAGCGGTGGGGAAATATGCTCATCTCACCACTGTACAATCTGTAGAGATTTCATTTGGAAGGAGCCCTGTTGAGGTAGTTGTTTTCTTCCTTTCATGGCTGCATGGGGCAGAGACAAGAGATGTCTGTTCAGCACTGACCCATAAAGTCTGATTTGACGGGTCAGAGTTCTCCAAGGAAATTGGAGCTGAATCAGTGTCGTGGTTTTACCACAAAATCAGTGATTCTGACAAGAGATGTCCGAGAGAAGTCACACACACACCCAAAAAAGAAAGAAAACACACAAATATCACAGTTTATTTCACACACACTGAAAACCCGACAATAAAGTGCAACAAAACAGACAAATTAAGCTTCCCAGGGTCCGTGTTGGGGTGAGAACGCTCTGGAATNACCCTGGGACCCACCCCAGCAAGGCCTCGTGTGCCCACGGAAGTGCCGGGACAAGCCGGAAGTGATGGAAACACCGGAAGTGCCAGGACACGCCGGCAAAATGGTGGCACCCAGCACCACGTGGCTGCCAGCGCCCCTCCCCCTCCTCCGCTTGGTGCATGGGCGCCAGTGCCGCGGCTCCCACCGCCGCTTGGCTGGTGCTGCCCACTCTCGCCGCGCCGCTAACCCGTCCGTGCGGCACTGGGCCGAGCAGCGCCAGGCAGCGCCAAGCTGAGCTGTGCTGTGCTGCTGCGGCCGCCGTGGCCGCCACTGATGCCGCCGTGGCCGCCGCTGCCGGGGGAGAGTGGGCCCCTGCCGCAGGGTCGCCACACGCCACGTCGAGCTGAGCTGCACTGTGCCATGCTGCCACCGGTGCTGCCGGTGCCGCTCCCCCCACCGCCTCCCTGCACAGACACAGCAGGGGAAAGGGGCTACCAAAACCACCTGCCCGCAGCCCCCCACCGCCGGCCCCGGGTGTGCCCCCGGCCCGCATGGGCGGGGGGTCCCCCCCCGCCCGTCGGACCTCGCACGGTAGGAAAAAAGACCAGTTTTACTTTCATTTTTGCCTCATAACAACCGATCATGTTTCCAGTTAAACTTCCTACCATTCAAGCAAAGAGAGAACTGAATTTTGTGGGTTTAGTTTACTGACACAAAGCATTTTTTTTTTCACTTCACTAAACATAGAAATGATTTTGCTTGCCAAATCATTTTGAAGCTAAATTAAAAACTATCATAGAGGAACTGAAATAGAGTTCTCAGATAGACCTTTGTAGAAAAAAACAACTAAAACTATGCCCATACATTCCTAAATCAAATAAGAACAAATCGTGTGCATTTGCAAAAATAAAAAACAACATGCTGTTTGTCCCCCGTCCTTTATAGAGAGGACTGTTGCATATTTATATCGCATTTCCAGATTACAATTAGCACTTGCTCAGTGACTGAATGTGAGCTTGCAAGATTATGAAGTGAGCTAAATGTGAAATGTTTATAGAAAAACATCTATTTTAAACATACAATTTTAAAGGATGCCTTAAGGAGTAATGTACTTGCCTTGCTGCTGATTTTTGTCTCTTCAGACCATCCTTGTCACACTTTTTCTGTTTAAAAAGAACACCTTTCTGCCCACTATTAAGAATCAGAGATTCTTATTAAGTCTTGGAAATTGTTGTGTATTATTGCTGATTTGTTGAAGAACACCTCAGATCAGTCGCAGTCATAGAACTCTTTTTTTTTTAATATTAAATAACTTCTGACTCTATATAAAATTAATACATTGAAAGAATTCTTGCCAGTAATAGCATAGACATTTTTTTTTCTTAATGAAGGAAGTATATCCTGGGCTTTCATAAAAAAGTCTTTCATAACATTGGATATATTTCCTTTTATAGGATTTGAGTTACCTGCAGAGTTAACAGAATTTTACAGCTGAATAAAAAAATCTACATGTGGAAATCTGACACTGAAAGTAGAGGTGTATTAAACAGTATGAGGCCAAATATGACCAACTATTGTCACTGTGTACATCTGAAATCCATTACTGCCCTTTCAAATAGTACTGTGCAGTTTTATTACTCACCAATTGTAACCAATGTATCCAAGTCATTAAGACAAGACTCTAAAATATTTAAAGGTAGGTATTTAAAGTGTAATACAGTCACTTTCAAACTCCTCTACTGTAGATTCTGAAAAGACAATTTGAAAATGCCATGTGTGCATATTGTTTTGAAGCATATATCAGTTTGTTTCCTTTATTCATTTCCATAAACCCCTTAAAAATATTTTTTAACTCTATAACTCTTGAAGAAAAAGAACAGTTATCTGTGAAGGATTCTGTGGAGCGTATCATAAGAGTTCTTCAAGTATACAACAAAAAACAGATGATAAGAAGATATGCCTTTGGATTAGTAGAAAACAAGTATAGAAATAAATTGAGATTCTTTTGCAAGCATCATAACTGAAATGAAAAGAAATACTTTAACATAAGAAATCATCTATTATCACAAGGCAAGATCAACTGTAATTCTGCCATTTCTGACAATTACTTTCAGCTTCCAATAGAAGCAGTCCTATTATTTTCCTCAAAATACATTCCAGTGCTTCTTTTCTGTAGGATGTTTGCCCTGGTAATGTAAACAAAATAGCTCTACATGTGATGTCCACACAGGCTGAGTTACCAAAAAGTTTACCAAGGAAAGATTTTCTTTCCACTGTGGTTTTCTTGACACTTTTCTTATACATTTAAGTATTACTGCATTTTCTCTCTCTCCCCTCTTCAACTTGTCTTCCTAAGTTGGTTCTTCACAAGTCTAATAATTTTCATTATTAGATTCATTATTAGATTCATTAGATTCATTATTCATAATGAACCCTGCTCATCTCCTTCCCGAACTGTGGCAAATTCTGCTTGGCAGAACTCAAGTTGGTGCTCAACAGAATCAAACAGGGTCTCACAAGTCTCATGGACATCAATCCATGTTTACATATTCCAAAATGTGTTTCTTTTTATGGTAGTTATGTGACACTGTTGATTCATGTTCATTTTATGATCCATTAAATGCCTGAGTTCTTTTTAACAGTGATGCTGTCTAATCACTTATTTAGCATATTCTATTTATGGCAGTTGATTATTTTTGCTGAGTGCAGAGCTTGCCATTTGTCCTTATTGAAGCGCATTTTTTTTCTCCAAATTGTTTCTTCAGTTGGCTGTGATCATGTCAAGTCCTTAGCCTGGCCTCTGTCATGCTCATAAATACTCCCAGCCTGGTATCAATTGTAAATTTCACGCCCAGTTTTCACTTTTTTATCAGAATTATAAAAAAAATAAAAAATACTTACAACTACATTTAATATAAAACCACATTCAGTCAGATTTTTATTTTAATTATAATTTTCAAATCATTTGGGTATTCAGCACACATTTTGTCTTGACCATATTTCCTTTGCATTTTATCTGAGACAATGTTAGAAACTTTAGCAATGCTGAAGCATTAAAAAATTCTCTGAAACCCCAAGTTTTCTTGTCATAAAAGCAGTTAGATTATCTTCATGAGCCTAGATCATGACAAACCCATATTGGACTATACTGATCTCCTTGTTATCTTCCAATGGATTATAAAGCACTTGGTTTCTTCCAGCACTTTTCTGATAATTGAAGTAAAACTGACTGGACAATAATTTCCCTTTTTTTTTCCTCCCATTTTGATAGTGGACACTATCTTTACCCTTCTGTTTTCTGTATAAGCTCTGAAAGACAAGGGCAAATGGTTCTTGGATTATTCCAGCCAATTCTCAGACTGCGATAGAGTGAATTTCATCACACCCAGCCAACTTGAAAACATCTGTCTTACCCACTCTTTAATACACTATATTTCTATTGAAAGAAAAATCTTAGTCCTTACAATTGCAATGTATTGTTTTAAATGTCTGATGACAGTGAACCTAGAAGCAAAAAAAAGCTTTAATCAGTTCTGTCTCCTTGGCATCAACAACTTTCATCACTGAGCAGGAGATGAAGTCTTTTGTCTTCCTTCTAAAAGCCTTTCATTTATTAGTTTAGCAATTACAGACAATGCTTTTAATAACACCTAATTTATAGTATTCATAGATACTTCAACTATAAATCTCTTTAACCTATGAGGTTTAGTCATCTGCAGTTAGGAGAAAAGGATATCTATCTCTTAATGAGAAATGTGAGCAGAGTTGATTTTTGGAAGTGTTCTTCCCTAGCCTTTGCAATCTAGCTCACATTAGACTTTTTCATATCTGATAGCTAATATTAGGTCAGATTCATCCTGCACAAAATGTTTCAATTTTCTTTTCCCCTTGCATCTTCCTTTAGGTTTTGAGGAAATTTTCCCCCTATATATTTGTAGTAATATTCTGCATCACAAATGTAGTATCCTAATTTCATTTGTGTCTCTCTAGTTTTTGAGGGAATTGAAATGCTCATAATTAAAATTAAAATTAATTAGATTTTTTTTTCTTTTTGTAATCAAAGGCATTTCTGCCATCACATTTCTTTGAATTCCATTTTTTTAGTCTACTCACCAATTCTTCTGAGGTAGTAATGCCTTTTTATAACATGTCACCACATATCCTTCCTTCCTTCCTTCC
>VYZS01002004.1:38574-50579 GCA_013400695.1 Neodrepanis coruscans | reverse complement strand
AAACAAATCTAATAAATGGCCACATCATCATAATTCAGTGATGGAAAAGAATCAACATTAAAAATTTCAGAGCTGCTTCTTACAGGAAAGTAAATTAAAACATCAACTAAAACCTACTTTAAAGAGGTTATAAGAAGAACACTGATGTCTTAACACAGAAACTCCCAGATCACTCTAAGAGGAAGTTGGGAGTTTTCCAGAGTTGAGTTAGAGAGACCAGCATTTGCTGAGGCCATCTTTCTAGCACAGCAGGAAACCCCAGTTTGTCACTTGCTTTTCCCCTTTTCTGGTGAGGTAATCACTAGAGAAGTTCCCCTCCTCTAGTCCCATACCTTCAATGAGTCAACAGGTACATTAAGACCTGGGCCTTGGATGAAGCCCTCTCAGTGAGACAAAAAAAGCTTTCTTGCTCCTTCTGCAACAAAACAAGAAAGTTTCTGATATCATCCTGAGTAAGTTTCTCAGCACTGGAAGGGCCATACCTCGAATCCTGTGTTCAGTATTGGGTGCCTCACTACAAGAAGGACATTGAGATGCTGGGTCATGTCCAGTGAAGGGCAATGGAGCTGCTGAAGGGGCTGGAACACAAGTCTGTTTAGGGAAGTCTGGAGGAGCTGGGGTTGTTTAGCCTGGAGAAAAGGAGGCTAAGGGGAGACCTTATCATTCTCCACAACTACCTAAAAGGAGGCTGTAATGAGGTGGGGGTCAGTCTCTTCTTCTGGGTAACAAGCAATAGGAGAAGAGGAAATAGTCTCAAGTTATACCAGGCAAGGTTTAGATTCTATATTAGGAAAAATATCTTCACTGAAAGGGTTGTCAGGCATTGGAACAGGCTACCCAGAGAAGTGGTGGAATCATCATTCCTAGAAGGATTCAAAACACATGTGAATGTGGGGACATAGTATACACTGAATGATCTCAGAAGTTCTTTACAATCTTAGTGATTCAATGATTCTACAATTCTGATTCTGGTTCAAAGTTACAATCTCTGAACCTTCTCTAATTACCAAGATGGTTGTAAATGCAGGGTGCAAAGTTGCAAGATTCTTCCACCTTGCATAATTTCCCCTCTTTGTGTAATCAATATTTTTCTATCCAAGTTCATGCATAGTCACCTCTCATACCTCAGACTCCTCTTCCCTACATATCCAGAACATTGATAAAAGATGTTTCCTGTTCCACTTACCTTTCAGCATTGCCATACAGCATTAACCAGATATAACTCTGAAAGCTCAATAAAGTACAGCTTCTTACTAAACAGAAAGCTCCAAATAATGCTCCTCCTTCTCTTATATGAAATTCTGCTGACTTTCTCAAGAAAGGATTCAGATCCTGTTTACAAAACACTTTCTTGTGTATGGCTAAACCTGTTTTTATGGTTTATCAATCACAACAGGAAAAGCCCCAGCCATTAAGTACTGCTGTGTTCCTGTTTATGATAGTCACTTCAACTTTCCTTTGCTACTAAGACACAGCGTTTTCCAGACACTTACCCATCAAATACTCCAGCCAGAATTGGTCTGTCTCTGGCCTGTAAGGTCGGTTGAAGTCAATCTGGATTTGGAAAGGCTGTCCCCGACGTACTATCAGCTTGGGGTTGTAGTACTTGTCAGTGTGATGCTGCTGCTTGTTGATCTCCTGGGGCTCCTTGAACATATAAATATCCACAACTTGCAGGTAATCTGCAGAGATGTGAATGAACAGAGGGGGAAGAAGTCAGTATGTTGGAATGTCAACATTGATATCAACATCACTAGATACCATGTCCTCCCGTTCTCTGGGGAAGCAGTATCACACAACAAGAACATGCTGGATATGTTTGGGGTTTACAACCTCCTGGTTCAGCAGAGACTTTTGGACTGACATTTCTCTGTCCATCTGCCATTTTCACTGAGGAGACAAGTCTTCTAGTACATGATGAAAGCAATTTCAGTAAGTGCTGGTTGATAGGCATGGAAAGTTGAATGTCCCCAAGGAGAGTTTGGCTCCCTCTTTCCTTTGGCCTTATCTTTTCACAAGTCTAGGTCTTGCTGTCACAAGTTTACCAGTGCAATCAGTGGGCCTTTGACAGTTGCGGCTTTATGTCTATCTACTTGCAGCCCTCTATTTGTAAAATGCAAATTCACAGGGGTTTTGTAACAATTAAATACATGAATGTTCGGAAAATGCTACTAATATTGAATGCGGAAGAGTTTGACGGGCAGTTAATGATCTTGCATGCAGCTGAGAGCTTGGATTGCCTCTATTAAATAAGGTTTGGGTGTACTGTACATATCTAGACTCAGCTTCTCAGTACACCTCCACTGCTGTTAGTGCCTTCTTATGAAAACTAAATATACCATTACAGCATATAATTAAAGCATAGAGATACAGGCAAGCTGCCGTAGGTATCTACAACATGCACAAGCAAAGCTTTGCTCCTCTCAAGTTAGGGCTGTCTAAAGGGTTACAGCCTTACACTGCTGGAAGTAGTTTGCTCAGCTGATGACCAGTATGGGGTGGCAATGGGATAGCCAAAGGTACTTGCAGTCACCATAAGCTATGTGACTGTTTCATATATAACTCTTCACAATGGGAGTCTTCTCACATGATGAGAAACCACATGAAAATGAACTGGACATCGTTCTTTCACCTACATGGTTGAGCACATAATCATGAAAACGCTACCAGGAGGACCATTACTACTCACCACCAGGAGAGAGACAAAAGAGTAAAGCTAGATTTGCAGCTTTCAGATTGTCTTTCCAGGTAATGACAGTTAAAAACCAGCTAATTTCTGCATTTTATACTGATGACGACAGAGCCAAACTCATGTCTGGCAAAAAGAGGTGCACATGTACAGCAGCTGGTTGAGCTGCATATACTTGTGATGGTGGCTAATTTGGCCTGCTACTAAGTACATTATGAGCAGGAATGATGCATTCAGTGAATGTGTTGGATATTCAAGTCACTGAGAGCTGAATGTGACCCCTGTCACAGAAGCTCAGATAACAGCTTTCCATGTTGCTTTTCTTTGAAGGCAGAGAGGCACTGTAGAGCAGCCAGTTCTGGACAAAGAGCAGAGCAGAGCCCTGCAGATAGCACCTTCCCTGGATGCCAGCATTGCCCTTCCTCTGCCTCAGCGAAGCCACCTAGCCTGGGGTATGGGCAGCAGCTAATGGAGGACAAGAGTAAGGGCAATAGGAGTAGGTCTCATTCTGCTTGTGTTGTCATTGTCAGCTTCCTAGTCCTGTCCTTCAGGAAACAGAAGGCAAGGAATATGCCAGAGGACACAGTAAGATAAGGAACCTTTCATGGAAAAGCCCTGGATAGCTGAACCTAAAACTATTTGACTTCTGCTAACCCTAATCTGTGGAAAGGCTGAAATAGCCTGTTCAATCTTTAGTCAGCCTTATAGTCCCATGGCAATGTTGTTATTATTCCCTGCTGAATTCATCAGGCTTCTGGAGTAACTTCTGTAATACCCTGCTGGCTTTAGCACTGGCTGAAGCTACAGAGATGCCTGTGTGAACATTAAATGCGTTTTGCTTAGAAATCATTCTCATTGCCTCCTTGTGAAGTAGGGCATGTCTTTGCCTCCCTCCCTGCAAAACTTACCCTCACTCACAAAAACTCTGACAAAGCTCACCATTAAATTACATGAGGCAGGAATTTCCCATGCAGGGATTACGCAGAGATTGAGGAGAGTCTCTCAACTCCTCCCAGGCCAAAAGCACTGCATATAAAAGCTGTGTGTCTAGGGATCCTGTGAGAGGTGAAGTTATCAATAAAAATTTGGCTCAGCTTCTCCCTCCTTCCAAGGAGTCATAAAAATGGAGTTGAAGTTTTTTGTTGTGTTTTCATGTTGTGTTCTGAAACAAAAGGTAATAGTGATCCTGTCCTTCCTTCACCTGTTAACCCCTTCAAGGAACTGCAAAGCTAGGCCACCCTCAGCTGTCAGTTCAGCATTTGCTTCATTTTATCTCAGGACTTTACATGGCTCCTGTCAGAACCCAGCTATGCACATGTGCAGAAAACAAATTTCATCTCCAGTCTCGGTGTTAAAACATGTATTTTAACATGTTGAGCCTGCCAGATGAAGACAACCTGTGACTGCCTGTGCTAATTACAGTAATAGCAATTCCAGAGGACAAAATATGAACAGACTAATGGGATGTGCTAACATCATCATCCAGGTGTCATTTGAAGGAAAGCTCCAGGTGATGCTCATCTGGTTGTGAGGAACAGGTGGCCATCAAGGCCTCCTTTGAAGTCAGGTCCATTTGAGGGTTTTCCTGCAGCCTGAGCTCCTGTTTAGTGCAAGCAAGTTTGCTTCGCAACAGACAGCAGTGTGATGCTTTCTTAAATCTTTTGTAATGTTAAGCTTGCATGGAAATAAATGATCACAATCTTGAGCTGTTTTTTAAATAACAAGAATAGCCTTCAAACATCAGGTTTCCTTGAAGGACCAGAGAAAAAGGGCTCTGAATTACAACCCCCCCCCCCCCCCCCCCCCCGCCAAAAAAAAAACCCCAAAACAAAACCCCCAAACCAACAAAAACCCGTTAATTTCCAAAGGAGGTGCCCATCATGCTGCTAACAGGGGAAGCACGGCTGCCTGGCGAGTCACTGGACTTTGCAAAGAAGGGTGCGTGGGGAGCTTGCAGACCGTTGGGCCCCAGAGTTATGTTCTCCCACAGAGCACACTCAAAACACAGTATGGTGAGATAAGCTGCCTAGGACGAGCCAGGGGGAGGACTCGGCACAGGCACGTTCATGGAGACTCAGGCTTCTTGCTGAAAAAGCAATCGGGGGCTGTGCGTCCTCCTCACTGAGCATCTCCTTCCGTAAGTAAGCCGGCTCCGGCAGCAGGCAGCCCACTGACCGGGCTCGCTGCGGCTGTGATTCAGCGGAGTAGAAGTGGGTGTCAGCAGAGAGCTAGGCAAGCACAGGGTTTTACCTCATCCTAGAGTAGTAGCTAAAATAGGTCAAATGAATCACACCCTAAAAATGCCTGTTTCTCTCTGTTGGCTGTCAAGGGAAACGAGGGTGACTAGCTCAGCTGTAGACTCCTACACCGCACAGATCAAGGGCAGAATTCAGTTAAATTTAGGCATCTAAATGATGTGAGCCTGGTATGTAACCTCTTATTATGGCCAGTTGGTGGCTGCTTGCTGCAGCCAGTGCAGCTGGGAAGGGGAATGGATCACCCTGGAACTGATATTCACTGCCTCACTGGACAGCCTGTGCTCTCACCTTCACTCACTCTATGGCTCTGTGTTGACTATGATGACATAGGTGAAGACACAGACATTTAGATGTTTATAGCAGGTGTCCAGAAACTAGAAAACACCTCAGTTGTAACAACAAGGATAAAAGAATTTGAATGTTTCTTTTCAGTGAGCTATGGCAATGAAATCTGGGAACCCCTATAAAAAAATGTGGACAACTCAGAAATTCAGAAGTGTGCAGAAGGAGGTGTCACAAGCAGTCCTCCCCAAGGATGTGCTCACAGCTCTAGATCCCTGTCATACTTCACCACTCCTGCTTTGCCTGTGGACACTTTATCCCCCAAGCACAACACTGGCAGTTCTCTGGGGCAAGCTCCTGAATGTAAGGCTAAGTTCCATTGGTCTATAAATCTTTTGTGAAGAAAGATAACACAGATACCCTCAAAATGCCAGGCAGTGGAAGGATTAAGGAAAAATCATGTCTAGTGGTGAGAATAACAGCCATGAAAGAATGCACTGCTTTTCCCTCTCTGAGCCTTCTCAGTGCCTTGCCTGGCTGTTGCTGTGAAAAGGTTGTCTGTGAAAAAGTTATCTTTTCATGGAGTTAACTCCTCTGCAAGGCAAGAGAAGGAGAAACATCCAAGCTGTCACTGTGAAAAAATACCTCTTCCAGGTGGGAAATATTTCTAAGCAAAATGAGCTCTGACTCCTCATAATAATTCTTGCAGAAAAGGGTCTTTCTACACTTATACCTTTAATGTGGTCTGACAGGTGACTTAAGCATCCTACCCCAATCAGTGTGTCCAGTGACCATGCTTATACCAGCTGGTAACACAGGCTTAGGTCACAAATGATGTGACTGAAACAGGAATGTGGCTGTAGTCACTTCCCTTCAGGTCACTCCTTGAATGTTGTTGCTACAAGCATTGGAGGGAACTGCACAGCAGAGCTGATCCAGCTGTACAAAAAGAGTTTTGCTGTTATGCACAGATTTATTTTTCAGCCATACCAGTCCCATAGTCAGGTTTACCCAATGGACACACAAACTCTTTTTTGTACAAGTGATGTTTTTCTCTACAGCAGCATCACCTTAACCATATGTTTGGTTCCTGTCTCAACTCACTTGATCCAACATTCTTAAGTTTCCATTGCATTTCTGGAAAGCAGGAGGCTGCCACCCGCTAGTACCACACTTCATTCAGAGTCTGATGTGAAGCCCATCGAAAAGCAATATGAATCTTTCTCCTGGTACTGGTGGGCTTTACCTACAGGTTGCATTCCTTCTAAGGTATCCCAAACTTACACATGTCCAGCTTCTGTGAGCATACTGAGTTTGAAACACTGTCTAGCCAGGACCTATACTGCATTACATTTGACAATTTAAACAAACATTCTTGCCCCAGAGCTACAGGGTTGTTTGAACACTCTCAAGCAAAATTTTTACAGTTTTATTATGCCAGTTGGCTTGCTCAGACATTTTTAAAAAATAAATGCTTTTAAAAGAACTGTGTGTGTATTAAAATGGAGGGGGTAGGGAGAGATGTGTGGTTAAAGCATACGATTAGGGTTACATAAGTTGCAAAGCATCATTTCTAACTTAAAATCTCTTTGTTTCTTTGTAAATTAATTACTAAAGTAATAAATGCTTGTCCCATTTATTAAGCAGTTTTTCAACCTTGGATCAAAAGTCCCCTATGAGCATTAAGTCTTATCACATCTGGCTACCCTGAGCTACCATGGTCAACAAGTTCTGCTGTTCATTTCAAATAGGTGAAAAATTTAACACCATTTCATTACTGATTCATTCAGGAGTTAATTCTGTTTTCTTTTAAACCAAGTCTTACATCCTTTTTATTTCTTGTTTGCTCCTAAGAGTTGGCACTGAGAAAATACTTGAATTTGTCCATATTCTGCCATGATACTGTTTTGTTTCCCTGGCCAAACAAAAGGAACACTTTTCACAGGAGAATAAATAAAAACATGTGTACTCCTTTTAGTTTCATGTTCACTTTTACAAGTAACCTGAACACCTAGCAAAAGTTTTCCCTGCCAGATGACATTTTGCAGCAGTTTCACGGCCATTTTAAGGCCATATAAATGAGAAAGGCTATTAAGAGGAGGCACTCCTTCTGCCCCTTCACCCACTGCTGCTACAACCATGCCTGAAGTCAGCAGGTCCTAAAGTGTATCTGTGATTGTGATCAAACTGGGAAAACCCATTTTTTCCTTTTTTTAACCAATCCCACAGTTCAAGCAGAAAACTGGTCAGTCAGCTTCTCTATTCCTCACTCTCCCTACCCATAACCTATGGTAATATTCCCATGCACACAATGCTTTTAGTAAGGTTTTTCACTAGCAGCAAGAAAAGCTATCTGAAACAGAAATCTGTGAGGAAAAAAGGGATTTGGATTCAGTTCACAGACCCAGGTTCAGGTGAGTATGGAAGATGTAAAAATAGACTTATGGCTTAATTGTACACTGTACCTCTAGGATTAAATCCTCTAGGTATCATTCCAAAAGCCTCCATCTCAGGGACCTCATTTTCTTCATCATTGGAGTTGTTTGGTGGGAGGGCTCTTCTCCCATTCAGAGGAAGTTTCTTCTTCTCCTCATTGGTGCTCATTGTTTCAGACATTCTGTCTTAAAAATGTTATAAAACCATGAAAGAAAAAGTGCAGGGAAAAAGAAAACATGAGCCAGCATGACACATGGAAGATCGGAGAAACCAAAAGCATTATGGGGTGCCAGTGGACTACACATTTATAGACTCACATAAATAAAACCTGAGAGGCAGAAAACNTCAGAAGTATTTTCTTAGGAGAACCAGGGCACTAAAATCATTAGGAAGTTTCAGGTAAAAGAACGGGAAAATCATTCGCTCTCCCACCCTCCATAACAGCATTATTGAATCCAAAATAGCAAATTATACTTCCAGAAAGTGCATCACACACCACCTTTCCCTAATAAAAATGACATTATAAGTTATGCTGCAATCAAGACAAATATTATAGTCTATAGTCTGTGGATGATTAGTGGAGAATTGTATTTTTTTCCCTATGCACACAAACACCCAATATCTAAAAGGCTAACTCCTGATAAACCAGATAAACCACTTCTGAGAAAAAGAGAGATGGGGTGGGGGGGAGAGAGAGGTTGGTAAAGAGAAAGAAAGGAAAAGAAAAAAGCACTTATCCACTAATTTCTCTCCCACTAACATTCTTAAGGGAAATCTTAGATGTAGGCTGATCAGAGACTTTTCTTTGAGCTACTCAAAACTGCTTTCACATCTATTTCAGTCTAAGCGTGTAGCAATGAAAAAGCCATGCCACCCTTCTAAGAAAATATTAATGACTGAGAAGACAACTTCTTCCCAAAGCCCCTGAAAACAGCAATTTAAAACATAGCAATTATTTAATAGCAGTAAGCTCTTAAAGGAAGGGGTTTTTTAGTTAGCAAGGATACCTTCTTTTCAGATAGTCTTTTTTTTTTCTTCTCCCTTGCAGAATTTCTGCTGTGCAGCAGAAGAGGGAAAAAGTTGGGGGTTTTTAAGTAATCTCTGTATATCCTCCTCCTTCCTGTTGCAATAGGACAATGCTGAAAGGGTTGCCAAGCCCTCCCCATGCCATCTCCAATGATCTACCATCACTACTGGCATGTCTTTTCTTCCTCCCTCATTCTCCCTGCCTGTCTTACCCCAACTCTGCTCACTAGGAGCATTTCAGGGTGCTTGGGCTAAGGAACCAGCTTGGGCACTGAAGTTTCAGTTCTTTGTGAGATGAAGTAGGACTGCTTACAGCACAACGGCATATGGAGTGGGAGACTGAAGGACACAGCCCAAGAAGCCATGCTTACCATGTCACCAGTCTTCAATGATGTCTCTTCCTCAGGGTGCCTGGGATGCAACTTCAGATACAGGTTTTCAGAGGCAGATACAGGCAGATAAAGTGATGTTTCCCCTGCCTGGTTGTCACATCAGTCCTTTCAGAGGACTGCAGGACAAAGGGACATGGAATTCTCATTCATGGCCCAGTGGAGAGTAGCTTTTTCTAGAGAACATACACAGTCCTGGAAAATGGAGGTATTTTGCACCAAACAGCTATGTTTGGGGCAAATGACCTTCAGCTCTTTGCCATGATAAAATGTGCATCACCTAAAAAACAAGGTCTGGGGCAGTACCTAGAGGAAGCATTTTAATTCCATGTCGACTTTCTTCAGTTCCATGAAGCTCTAAGGTAACTTGGGATTGTGTGACATCTCCTCTGTCAGACAAATCTCCATAATCCACATAGAGAAAAACAATGTACATGAAAGAATACAGGCCTACTGTTGTGCCAGCCACTGTTGTTTGGCAGCAGAGGTAGAAACCGCATACAAAGAGCCTGCATGGACAATGGAAAGCCTCTCTTACACACACAGGACCCACCAAGTGCACTTAGTTGCCTCAGTTGCAGGGTAGATAAAGGAAAAACGAGACACAGTGAAAAGGACTCTCTTTCAGTCAGCTATGACTTCCAGTCCCACAGCATCAGTGAAGCCTCAAACCTCTGCTGGCTGAATACTACTGAAATCAAACCAGGGAACAGAAGAGAAGAGTCATATTACATTCCTGTAATGGGGAGCAGCAAGTAAATCATCTGCAAGACAGAAGCCCCATCCCACCTCTCTGGGGATATCCCAGCCACAGCAAGGTAGCTCCACATAAGTGAGGACACCTGCAAAGCATGGGGCAGAGATCCCAGGCTGCACCAACTGGGCTAATGAGCCTGCTAGGGCTGATTGCCAAGGCACAACATCGGTCTGCAGCAGTTTTGGGGCAGCCTGGTTATCTGCACACAAGTTTTGCAGTATGCTTTCTCATAGCCAAAGGGTATGAGGAGACTGCCAAAGACTGTTTAGTGCATAGCACAGAAAGCTACCCGGCTGGGGGACTCCTTTTCCCCTGTCCTGCTCCCCTAGGAGCACAAGTACCCTGCCAGGGCAAATCTGGTCCCAACACAGACATCCTGAGCTGCAATTTCCACTGACTCACTTTTACACAGATGGGCCCTGGAGTAACCATCTGGAGGGCAAGTGGCACCCCTGGCACCCAGGAACACAATGAGCTTTCTGAGGGAGGAGTCTGGTTGCTGATTTTCTTTTTTTTTCCCCCCTTCCATCCACATTTCTACATGGTGTGTTGTGCTTTGTGCCTCTCTCTTCCACTTCCAGCCAGCACTTCAGTTCCCAAAATTGCAGCTGCTGCAATGATGTTACAAAAACTGATATAAATATTGCCTCAGTGCCATGCCTGCTGGAGGCCTGCAACACAAATAAGAAACACTGTCTCCCAAGGAAGTCATGTGCTTCCCCAAGTGGTTGCAGTGCTGTCAGAGCCAGGAGGAAAGCTTTCCATCAGAGTAAGGACTGGAGGGTGCAGATGCAGCAGAAGAGATCCCACTCCAGCCATTGTGCTTATAGAACCATATAGTGCTTATAGTGGTTGCAGATGTCTGCCTGCACCCATGCACATCTCCCTGGGGCTTTTGGCAGAAGCCGATATCATGCAGAAAGCAAGGAGGCCAAAATTTCTGGTGGCGGCAGCAAGAACGAGACCTTGCATCGAGGGAGAGTAATGTTTTGCAGGCTGTAATTTATTTATTTTGTGGGAAGTGATGTAAATTCATGCTTATGACAGCTCCAGATGGCAGGTATTTTCTCATTACCTTGACTTCTTAACATTTGCTATCTCTTGCCTATTAGACTGCATTGGCCTTAATTTAACTTCCGTGGTTCCAAACTACTGACGTCAGGGCTGATGCAGGAGGGGGTACGGAAAACATGAAACCCTGATTTTCCTGTAGGGCGTTATATTTAATGAATGATGCACTGAGATGACCAGTGAAAGAGCACTCTCTCTTCCTGAAGCCGCTTCTGCTCTGTGCCTTGTGGGGAACTGTGAGCCCATATCCATTTCTCAGAGGCAGACTTCATGGCCTTTTCCAAAGACCTTTGCAGTCAAGACCATCCTTCCGACAGAACCAGACTTTGGATGATGGACAGCCCTTCCTTCCGATCTCCACAGAAAAGCCCTTAAATGGTTGTAAAGCTTGTATCCTAAAGGTTTATCTAAAATATACTTCCCTGTTGTTGCCAGAGTCAGTGTCACTCTGTTCCAAGTCCTCCCATGCCAGACAAGAGTTTATGGGGAAAAAAATTCCCACATAACACACGAGGCAGTAAAGCTTTACAGTCAGAGGAGAAGGTGTGCCAAGATCTGTCAAAAGCAAACCAATCAACCAGGTGCTCACATAAATGGGTTGCTGTGCTGTGTGCCAGTGCCTAGATGGGTGAGATATTTTGCCGACTGTAGCCACACCAAGCACCCCTCAGAAGCAGATGAGCATTGTAAAGCTCTGCAACAGAGTGGTTTCCTTTCTTCCTCTATTTTTAAAATATTAGCCTTGTGCTATTTGCAGTCCAGATGGGTGTTAGGATATGCTGAAACGTTTTACTACAGCATGTGCACAAGAATACTCGCGAGGACATCATCCTTACTCCCCAGAAACCAGACTCTCTCAACTCTGATCTTCTATACATAATAATACACCATTCTTCTCTTGTCTTCTCAGAGCTTTAAGTGGGAACTTGCACCCTTTCTTAGGTGATCAAGTCTTGTCTTCTCCGTTCCTCTGCATCAGTACTTGTCTCCAAGAAATCAGTGTTCCTCTTCCTATGATGTCCTGCTTCACCAAGGCTGCAGGTAGAGTAGAGCAGATTCTAGAAGAAAAAAAAACCTAAAAAAAAATTTCTTTTTAA